>CM052123.1:1051663-1098397 GCA_028454245.1 Halictus quadricinctus
AATAATATCGATGGATGTTAATGTTTGTCTTATACAAGCAACACTAAAATTATATTACAATTTCATTTGTTGACGATTAAAGTACTTTTGTATTAAACGGCTCGTATGCATTATATTGAATAACATTAATTTTTTCTTTTCTTTTTTAATAAAATAAGCAATTACACAATCAGTTAAAAGAAATAATGTAGAAATAATGCAAATCGCGGGAATGAGAATACTAAAGAAAAATAAGAAATTGATGAAACTGTCTATATCACAAAGTCCTTTTAATGCTTGTATTTTCGGGACACTGTTGGCGAACATTCTCTGAATGGCGTGGAGGAGGAGGAGGATTTATTTTCTCTCTGTTGCCTCTCTTCTCGAATTCCTCGGAAACGAGAGTGAGAAATATTGGGTGTGATTAAAATAAAGAGAAGCGGACTAGGGGTGACTCTGCGACCATTAAGCGGACAAGCCTGTAAATAAAGTGCATCCCCCTTTCAAAAGAATATCTTTTGTTGTCGACGTGCTCCGACAGCACACCTCCCGGCGTACCCATCGAATAGCTATAAAATACTTTATGACTAGCGACTAATTTACAAATTTAAATTCCTGAAAATACTTTTGGATTGACCCTTCTACAGTATTCCTCATGTTTATTATCGAGTAATTTGCAGCTTTTTCATTGATTAATAATTCAAGGTACTTTAATTGTTAGTTTGCGAACATCGAAGTTCAATTAACGACTCTTCAGTCATAATTTTCTATCGTACTTTAATAACAATAATCACTGTTTCAGTGGTCCACTACGTACCTCCATCGCAAAATCTTACTAAATGTATTAGGCTTAAAATATTGAAGAGCCACACTATGATATTTGGTAGGCTCACCTTGTGAGTTGAATATGCGGTAAATAAATTCTACAATCTATTATCTGACTAACTATTAATAATAACAAATTAATATATTTGAACACAGCAAGATACAAAGTTCAAAGTTCTCAATCCTACGTTAATTACGGAGTAAAATCCTTGTAACTAACCGCGATACGATGTAGAGAAATTATAGTAACAGACGTGTAACTGAGTAGTGTATGATACTTTGGCCGCCTAATTAATATAATACTAATTAATTATCTAACATATTGGAAACGTATTTGGACATTCTTTGCAACAACATAAATGAAATACAATAATCTACACATGTTTACTATAAAGCAGCTTTTTTTTAAAGTTCTACATTCTACATTAAAGTTCTAAAAACAAGTGTTTGCCGTAACATCGAAAAAAGTGGAAAACGTGTTAGAAAGTTTGGAAAAAATGGTAGGCAATAAAAAAAAAGTACATCGGGAGTTTTACCCTCCATTGTTGTATTGTGTTTACGCATACAGTTCAGGGATCGACTAACTAACTAACCGGGTTTTACGTTTCAATTTTCAATTGTCAATATCTCGAATGTGAAACCGCCAGTTTTCAAAACACTGTTCAATTTTTCTGCGATGCCTATTATTTTTTAGATGCATTTTACAGTCTGCAATACGAAACTAATCGAGAGTATCACGTGATAAACTTGAACTTCAATTATCGATTTAAAAAGTAAAATTTTTTTCATAGAAAAATATACGCGGACAGATAGCTGTAAATAATAACTTATAAACGTTTTCAACTTTTAGTTATTCGAGAATATGTTTCAAATACAATTCATATTGTCAAAAAAGACATCTTATGATAGAGATGAGTTTCGTCCGGGGAAATTGCCATCAAGATTTCAAGACGACTATTCATTTTTTTAATGGAACTATATAGTTTCCTTGTGTAGAGAAGTATAAGGGATCAGAAAATTAAAATATTTTTCACGTTTTAGTCAAATTTAAAAGCTCGAACAAAATTTAATAATTGTTTTTATTAGCTACAAACTTCATATGTGTGTAAATTAATTCCTAGCCCTTTCTTCACGAATTATTTACAAGCAACCAGAATACATTTTACTCAGCAAAAATAATCTGCTTCGCTTTTCATTTATTGGCTCCATCTTACAAGCCATTAATGAACTCCCAATACAACGAGTAAAAGATTTAAAAGACATGATTTCAATTGTATAGCTGACATTAATGTTTTATTGCACAATTTACGAAAAAATTTATCGAAAAAATTGATTTTGATTTTTTTAAACGACGATGCAATTTTTGACAAATTCTTAAAAAATTGAGAACGATGGTTTCAACAATATCTTACTACTGAACCTTTATAAAACTGGTGTCTCCAAAACTTCAATATGAAATATGTATTTTCTTCGAATTGTTAGAGATTTTAAATTTTTTAAACATATTCGCAAAATCTAAAAAATCTGAAAAAAATATAAATTAATAATCACGATGAGACACTACTAACATAATAACTAACACCAACATAATACCAACTAACTAATATAATCGTGGTGCTCTGAAAACCTCAATATATAAGCAATTTTATGCTTCCGGACTTTTTAAAAATCGATTTTACAACCAAAAATTCTGAAATAATTCACTGTCGTTGTGTGCTATTAGGAAAAATGTTCATGAATTTTTTCGTAATTTTTTGTTGAGCCGAAACAGAAGAAATAGAGTATAATTCATTAAACCGTGTTCACCCTATAACTACCCTGGTCGTATCGCCTTGAAACTTATCACAAAGGGGTGTCTTTGGGAACACTTTACTTACTTTGGGGGCACTTTTGACGATCTTATCCGGCTGTTCAACTCAATTTCATAACTAAAAATTATATGCTACATAATAAAAGCGTAAGTGAGTGAGTGTCTCTACCACTCTCCCTGCACCTAACCTAAATCTACCTCAAGCTAACATAAACGTATAAAAAATGTTAAAAGTATCGTGTACAGTATAAAATAAATTTTTGCGAATATCTCAAGAATTAAGACTGTGCGGGGGTTACATTTATAGAAAAAAGTTATTTAAATCCAGACTTTAAAAGCGATTTTAATTCGCATAAAGGTTTCAAATTTTGAACACTCGTTTTCGACACACTATTGGTTGAAGTGTAATCGAGTCCAGTGCGAGATAATAAATGTTGTGACGTATGTTCGGTGTGAAATCATATTGTTATTGCTTGAACGATCGTCTTCGTTACATCTTGTCTTCGTATTTATTGACCCGTTAACATTTATTACAATTCTATCGTATTTTATCAAATGTATTTTACGTTTGCATACTGCGCCAATTCTATCAGAAACTACAAGAAAATTGAAAGGAAAAAAGAATTCGAATTTTTTGAACGATAAATGGTTGTGTGTGCCCTTATATCATAATTTCGTTCGACCTAGAGCTTTCATTAAAAACGGGAAAAACGTTGAAAATTGTGAGTGGTCCTAATGTTTCTAGCCAGGAGCTGTTGTGCCCTGTTATAAGAGCTGAAGGAATAAACAAAAAACAAACTCCCTCGGAAGCTCTGCGAGCGAACAAAACATAGTTTTATAATTCATAAAGATTGCGCGGCTCTGTACATAGAAAATTGGGATTACGAAGCCAAGGGTCCGAGGAGATCGTATATGTCTGTAGCATAGCAGATGAAGGGCCGCCGGTGGATAATTACCTCCTTTTGGCCGTAACCCTGCGTAATCCTTGTTGAGGGCGAACACGACCGTGTTGGCCCGTGTCTGTAGTCTGCGGACCGCACCTTCGACCATTGCCCGGTTATTTCGCCTTCGTTCTCCCTTCTTCCGTGGTAGCCCTAGCCTCCGTTCGTCTCCGTTTCTTCTCACCATGGCAGTTCACGGCTCGACGAAATTAAATGACCGTGAGCCCCGGAAGGATCGCTTTGATGTCGGTCCGCGGACGCAAGTAATTTATTTTCCGCGGATGTGGCTGGCAGAAGCGCGGTAACAACTACTAGCATGTTCTTTGATTACATGCGTTGGACATGTTAATTTTGCGCCTGGCGTCAATTTCAAAGCTGCGCCCGTGTCGCCCACACAAAAAGCTGGATGTGTCTTATATTTTTCGGCTAGGCACACGCTACTTGATTCGACAATCGAGACGATGAGATTTCTACGGAATCCATTTATCCCCCCTGACCTTTCGTTCGGCTGTTACATCGTTCTGCACAATGCAACTTTTAGTCGCAATGGCACAGTCGTTGAGACGCGTCCCGAACGTTTAACTGTTCATTCGAATTAATTATTTTATCTTCTACTTATGCATTATCGTACTGATTATTTGTGATCATTACACTTGCGGATCTTCATGCGAAATAAACATGTTTTGCATAACTTTCAAGAAACAGGAGTCACTTAGGAATTTCCTTTTTTCTTTAATCATTTTAATAGATCGAAATTAATGTATCGAGACTCTTCGTTCTTTTAAACTTTTCACTCTTTCAAATTTCAGATGCTCATTTCTTTCTTGGCATAGTCTGTATTCTATATTGTGTGTTACACGGTGAACGAAAAGCATTATTGCCACCTACTAAAATCATCTGTTACCAGTAGATTGCGGATTTTATGCACTTCTGACAAAAATGTATAGGCGTAATTCAAAACGCTTAGATCAAAATTTAGATCGAAAATTGTTATTTTACATAAAGATCCGCAGTCTAATTAACAGTTATCTGTTAATCTCTAAAAATTAGAAATTGCAATATAACTATATTGTTATAAATAAATAAATATATATTATACTGTATATGTATATTAGTGTGTATATGCAATTGTATTGTGTACCATGTATCTAATCTATGTGTTTATAATAAATGAAATTCTGAATTTATTTTTTTTTTGTCATTTCAAGTAACAGCTAAATTTAGAAACAGTATTTTAGTCATTGTACAGTAAAATAGCCAGTATCATAACATCTCCAAAAAATTCAAGTCATTCAGTCTCGAAACAGTTAAGACGTCTTAAAGACGTCTGAAATAAAACAATGTAAATTTACTCATTTATTTCAAAAGTTCAAACGACGTCCAGTTGGAGACGTCTCAATTCAGACGTTCAAACGACGCGACGTCTAGTAGGAGACGTTTTAACACTAAGTTTACGGAGCACTAAAAATGACTATTTTGCATTACTTTCTAAAAATAACATGAATGTATCGATCAATGTTTGTAGCCATTTTTTAAATAATATATACCCAAAGAAATCAATTTGTTAAATAAGTGCTCATAGATGCATTTTTACAATCTCAATATTCGCAATTTAAAAATATTAGAATATTAGAATATTAGACGGGTTCCGTAAATCTAGTGTTAAAGACTTCCAGTTCGGGTCGTAAGACGTTCAGACTTAAAATGGACATAAATCGTCTAAGATGTCGAGTGCTATCTGAGTATGAGTATGGCAATTGTTGTTTTTGATAGAAACTAAAATCAGAAATAATATAATTTTTTGCTTCTTTTCTGTAGTACAATTATCGAAAGTTTTTCTATTCTATTATTTTTCCGTTCTCTATTTTAGCGAACATAAATATTTCGTAGTTTCTTCTAATTACAATCGATCCAAAATGTATTTAGAACACTGTATTTTCGACTCTCAAAAAATTATCGATATTTAAACGTTACTTGTATGAACTAGACACTTATATTAAAATTATGATTATACCATTCGTTTCAAAGTAAATATAAGAAATTAAAAATGAAGGGCAAATGTTTATAGAAGTTGACAAAAAGGTTGAATTACAATTAATTACGAGTTGCTTTAAAATGGAAACTACTAAATTGTTACGATTAATTCGAATTCGGTTATCCTTCAACGACGCGAACATATTTATAAAAGAATTTAATTCTTGGTAATAATAAAGTTCGCATGATAAATTTTATCGCCTCCCTCTATATAAAATCAATGAGTAAATCAATGAGAATCTAATAATGTTAATTTCATTTCATGTCAAATTTAATGATGCAAGTATTCGGTGAGGTATCGCTGAAGTGAATGTTTTGTTGAAATAATATCTAATAATATTACATTACATGTATCGTATGAAAGTGAAAATGAAACTCAAACGTTAATCAAGATTAGGTAATGTTTCTCACAAATAAACAATTTTGTTCTATTTTAAGAAATGAAAGCTTCTCAAGGAAAATGTATCTCACATCGAATTTTAAGTGAAGTAATAACCTGAAATTACCATTCCTAATATAAGCAGTGTAAGAAATATAATAAATGAGAGTTACATTTAGAAAATTTCACTACATCCATTTGTTTGTTAAATGTGACGTAAACGAGATGTGAAGAGTGCTGCCATTGCTTTAAAATAAAGACAAGTTAAAAAGGTACGAGCAGGTGGGACAGGATTTTGTATATTTTGCGATGAAGTTGTGCCCATAAAAATGAGAAGAACTTGCACGGATGTGATCAAGGGACAAGTATAAAAATACTTGTCTCTTCTTCAGGCAACATCAAAGAACTTCTCTTCTACTATGTATGTTTAAGTTTCCCAGAGACTCATTTCCAACTTTGATTTGACGTATATCATCTAAGTTGAAGGGGAGAAACTTGTTCAATTTCCCTAATAATTCTTACTCTTTTTATTCCGAATATGTCTCGATTGAACAATTTTCGTGGACCCTTCTCCAATGGTTTGCAACTTCGTTGATCTTATTTTCTATGGTCGGTGAAATTGCAGATATTCATTTCAGAATTATTATAAAATGGTAGAAAAATTTACGGAAATAACGCGCGAAAAAGTAAAATATTGTTTCATTTTCTGCTTGCGAAATCATATGTTTAATTTGTAATACAGTGAACGCTATTTTTACTGTTACTTCTTTATTTGGAATGGTTCATAAAATCTGTATGTAAAAAACACAATAATTTTCTTTTAAAGAGTAATTTCAGAAGAAGTTGTAACCCTACATTCATTCTAAAAATTTGTTAAATTACAAATGAAATTTCTGTCGCTTTTAAACAATTTATTGTGGAGTTCTCAACTGTGGATTTTTAAATTTAGGAAGGTTATTGGAAAATTGCCAAGTTAACATTTAACACTAAAACTACTGGAATGAATCAAAATTATTTCTGATTTTTTCTTGTACAATTATTGAAATTATACAAATGTTAAATCAGAAATTTATGAATAAACTTCTTTATTTGAACACATATTACATAATAACAGTTGTAGTACATCTGAATGTATTCAATTTTGTTGTTATTATGAAACAATGCATAGTAGTCACGTTTAGTGCTCGGTGGTTCTAGTGTAAAGATGATTTCAAACAATTTTTATAAAATGTATATAATATGACTAATTTTATTTCATGCTGGTTTATAAAACCAATGATTCTATTTCAAATTTATTGCATAGATAGAACACATTTTTACATCTGTATCATCTTTCGCGTTTCTGGTTACATCTGTTCTGTAAAGTCAATACACAAATTGTTCGTGGTTCACTGCTATCAATTATACGCCTGACAAACGATAGATCAAATATATGGATTTCCTCCTACAATACTGTAAGTGAAACATAAAAAATAATTGACGTTTTCTGTTTCACAACGTACGATAGCTTCGAACAGTATCGTATTATATGGAATCGTGCCAGACTATACGCAGGGTGCTACTACTGCGAAGTTATAGTTCGCTTTACGAGCGAAACAACCTACTTGAAATCGGACTCGGTCTAGAATATGGATCATATTTTTAAGAAGCATTTATAGCTAACATTAATAATTATTTAGAGAACATAAAAATCATAGCTACAGTAAAACCGTAGCTTAACAAATACATACATGTGTTACAAAAGTATTACAGTAGTCTCTTTTGTCTGTTCCATGTATATTCGTTAAGAAATATCTAGAGATCTACGTTGTTTAATGTTGTTTAATTTTCCATTTACACAGTAAGTAACTGTAAAAAATACAACTGTGCTCAAACAAATAGTTGTTAAGCTTATCTTTGTTTAAAATGCTCTGATAAATATACTTGGTAAATTTATATGAATTACAAAATTATAATTACTTTTCAAAGATATCGTCAGCCCTCAAGTATTGGCATAGCGTTTAACGTGTTAAAACTAAAAATGATACTCTCCACCAATCTACATAGTTACATGCCAATTTTTAACAGCAGGCATTGGTAACTGTCTCTTTCTCATGAATAGTAACACCTATATAAAGGATGAAATTATCTTTTAAAATGGTGGGTGGAAAACTGTTAGTAGCGTGAAAATATAATAAAATTTAATGAAATTAAAAAATACAAAAATGATTCTTTTTCTTAATTTTATTACAAGTGGTGGCGCCTTGATTTCAGGTGACAAAGAACAATCAATCCAATAGCGAATGATAATTTCAGATAGCGAATGACGTTTACAATTAACACTACTACGAAGCACTAAAAGTGACTATTGTAGGTATAATACTTTGAACGAAAGTTAGCACTGAAATTGTTATGAAATTGTCATTAGTTAAATCAGATTCCCTCCTCCCAACTGGTTAAACAACTCTCTTCTATTTTTTACGAAATTACGTGCCGAAACAAAAAATTGTGTCACGGTTACGGTTGTATGTAACGTTCCCTGAACGCACAATGGAAAAATTTTCATTTAACTAACCGTACCAAAAAAGTTCAAACATTCGTATTCTAATCCAATAAGAAGAATATCGAAAAATTATTTGATGTGATAGAATTACGACTTTAGTAGGAGGAAGAATCATAAAAGTTTTTTTTAGTAGAAACAGTGAAATGCCTGTACTATAAACATCCATTTTTAATTAGCAAGAAAAAAATCGCTTAGACAAAGAACGTGACAGTCGACAACAATCGAGACGCGAATTGAACTTGACTATTATTTACTTAACCAGATTCAGTTTATCTCGATGAAGTATTAGCTTACGAAAGAATCTAATTTCAACTTATTCCATGACATGAACATTTTTCAATTTTTTCTTCTTTTTTTTCCTGTTTTAAAGCAACGGCCCACTGTGCGTCGCCCGCGAGTAAGAAATTTCAAAAAACTCTTCCGTCTACGTCAACAGATCGTGAAAGTATATACAGTGACTCACGAAAGTATTTGAACACTTACCATAAAATACTTTATTTATTATAATAAGTATATTATACAATACTTACAGAACTATTATTAACATTGTAGATAGGTATTACTCGCTAGATTATACAGGTCAAGTTTCAAGTGAATCGAAATATGTATACAATAGTTATGAATTATTTCTCACAAACATAAACTTTGCTGATGCCACAAAAGTATTTGAACACACAGAAATGAGCTGTAAGAATGAATGAGAACAAAGTTTTTCAGGCACTGAATGTAAACATTCACTGTTGGTAATTGTTCTACGTGCGTCAGTCATAGTCTAGCATTCATGGTGAAATATTATGAAATATAAAACGAGAAATAAATACTGAAAAATACAATGTATACATACTTGAAGAAAAGTCGTAAAGATGAATAGCAATGTGATCATGTTGTATGTACGAAATTGCAGAAGCTTGAAAAGGTCAATTTGACCGGCCGTGGTAGATTTAGTGTTAAACGATCGAAATCTGAAGGAATTGTAAAAAACAAGAACCGTTCAGGCTGTCCAGAAAATTAGCGGAAAGAGAAGAAAGAGCTTTGATCGGTGACATAAAAAAAATCCAAAGATTTCTGCTACACAACTTGCAACGATAGTTAGAGATTACTTCAAGGAAGATATACATCCAGAATTATGTAGAACAGTGTTACGTGAAAATGATTATCATGCCAGGGTTCCTAGAAAGAAGCCGTACATTAGTGATATTAATAAGAAAAGGAGATTAAAATTCGCTAAGAAATTTATTAGTAAAAATAATGCATTCTGGAATAAAGTAATTTTTTCAGATGCATCGAAAGTTAACGTTTTTGGATCGGATGGACGCAGTTTTGTTTGAAGACAAGCAAATACTGAAATGGAAGTGACAAACTCGCGTGCTACGGTAAAACATGGGGGTGGTTCAATTATGATCTGGGGGTGCAAGTCAGCAGGCGGTACCGGAAATTTGGTCTTCATAGAAGGAATAATGGATAAATAGAAATATCTGAACATTTTACATGAAAATTTAAAAGAACGTGCAAGAAAATTGGGTATGTACGAACACTTTTACTATCAGCAGGATAATGATCCTGAACACACCGCAGGAATAGTTAAGGAATGGATCGTATACAATACCCCCCACATGTTGGTCACTCCACCAGAAAGCCCCGATATTAACCCGATTGAACCTCTATGGGCAATAATAGGAAAAGGATTTAAAAAATGTAATATATCATCCATGACAAGTTTAAAAGAAAAAATACTCGAAGTGTGGAATTCTATATTTCCGAATGTTACAGAAATGTTAGTAAACAGTATGCATACTCGCTTACAACATGTTATTCGTGCCAAAGGTGGACCTACTAAATATTAAAGCTTTAAAAGTTACCTGTTCAAATACTTTTGTGGCATCAGCAAAGTTTATGTTTGTAAGAAATAATTCATAACTATTGTACACATATTTCGATTCACTTTGAAACTTGACCTGTATAATCTAGGGAATCATACCTGTTGCGACGCGTTCCCTACCCCCCAATCGCTCAACCGTCCGTCATACCTGCACCCTCAACTTTTCACAAACAATGATCTAGGCGAACCGTCTGTCCGCCACGTGCCTACCAAACGTTCTCCCACAACACCACCGAGACGGGTCCGTTTTTACAACCCGGCAAATCCCCAGTAAATTACAGTTTATGACATAGCTACAGTAAATCCTCGAAGCCATGGGACATATCTATTTAACGTCCGAATTTTAACTTCAGTTTTCGTTTCCGGGCCATCTGTTTGCCAACCCGCGCCATCTTATTCATCGCGTTTCTATCGTCAATGCATCTTGCCAGGTCCAAAGCGCTTCCTTGTTTTATTGTCTGCTACGGTCATCCTCCAAACCAACTCAGCCAATCCTCGCCCCTAAGCCTTCGAAAACCTCCTCCCAAAAGGCAAAGAGGACGAAGGGAAGGGAAGCCAATTGGGGGGAGGAAGTACCTATAAGTATCGCCAAACACATCGTCAGAAAAGAATCATACCGAAATCGTCATAGCAAGAATCGTATCGCCATCAGACCATCGTCATACCATCGTATCTTTAACACCGCGAGAACGTCGCGTCAACATCGTATTAATAACACCGCATATCTTGTAACACCGTGACAAGCTCCTTTGTGTCGGCCAACACTGTGTAATACATTCTCCTTGCCGTAAAATAAACTAGTGAATACAACAACGCTTATATTCATTTGAATGAGTTTGGCTTTTCGTTAGTTCGAAAACAAACACGGGAGCAGCGCAAAACGAAAGTCGCGCAGCGCTCAACAATACCTATCTACAATGTTAATAATATTTCTGTAAGTATTGTATAATATAATTATTATAATAAATAAAGCATTTCATGGTAAGTGTTCAAATACTTTCGTGAGTCACTGTAGTGGCGAGCTGAACTCGTAGTTTCAGAGCGGACGCTATCTAATCGAGAGATTTAAAGAACCGTGTAAACGTTTTTTCATTTTTTCGAGGCGGTGGTAAAAGCTCATGAAGTTTTGCATATGTCTCCGTAGACGTACTGTATTATACATTTCGGAATATATCAGGGGGACGTTTTAACGACGATGAGAAACCGCACAGTGCACGCCGCATGCCGCATGCCGTACGCCGCACGCCGCACGCCGCACACCGCACGCCGCGCCACGCCGGAAGCCAGTGGAAAAGGCGTGAAACAATCGTCGCTACTCGCACAGAGACAAATTATTCGTCTGGATCACAGTTACGATTATTAACGGGTTGATCCGTCTCGTGGATCGAACAAAAGAGAAGTAGAAAGGTCTAACGAGAGAGATGGGGAGCGCGGGGGTGAGAGGGGGGAGGTGAAATAATGGCCGGGAAAACGGGAGGAAGAGGAAATGGATACGATGACGGAGACACGGACGCACGGCGACGAGTCGATGAAAGAGGGCTAAAGAAAAGAAGAGTTGCACGGGGGGAGGGGGGTTTGGGAGGACATTTCAAGCGATCAAATGTGATCGAACAGACGCGAATACCGCGCATTATTGAGCGAGCGACGTATTATCCAGTAGTACGGCCGACTGCATCCGGCATTATCGGAAACTCGTTGCTCGGGCTCGACGAAGCCGTATTTAACAGGATCCTGAATGAATCTCCCGGGCAGAAGCCACATTCAGGAACGAAATGACAGTATGCAAACGGGGTGACCGATGGAAATTCGAAGAGCTCGACAGGCTGATATACATACGGGCGATGCGTGCGGTATCGATTTCGGAGCAAATATTCCTGCAACGCAGACTTCGAACTTTCAAACATGAACATTCTTGAATTAATTGTTTTCCGTTCATTTCATATATGCTGCATTCATGACACGACGCTATACGCTGCCTCGGATTCGTCGAAATGCGAACCGTTTTTCAATTTACTGAACTTTAAGAGGGCCGTCTTCTCTAGCTGGCTAAAAAATTCGATTTTTCAATTGTATTTTTTGAAAGTGTAGATTCCGAAAAATACTTTCTCAAAATTCTCTTGGGAATTTTAAATGCGTTTTTCTCGGAACGTATTTTTTTCACCTAGCGTAGATAAGATCTGAAAAACTACATGACCGATCGCTTCGAAATTTTAATAAGCTATTCCACAAGCTATTAGCTCTCGCCCGCAGCAGAATTATATTTTTACCTTGAATTTATCAGACGTGTTTGATTAAAAATTACCGAAAAATGAATGGAACTTTGGAGTATTTTCAAACAGGTCGAAATTTTAAATTTAGCTCGTAATTTTATAGATCCAAACTACTGTGCAGTGACATTAAAATTGTATATTGACAATACCTTCGACTGGAGGGAGTTATGCATTGTTTCAGATACTCATGCAATTTAATTTGTATACACCTGTTTAATAAACTAAAATTTTAAAAAGTATTTACTTATAAGTATATATTAAATATAAAACATAATTGCATTATTGTAAACATAAATGCTTCTACAACATGTTTCAAGTAAAATGAAATATTATGTTTCATTAAAATTTTTGCAAGACTAAATTTTATGAAAAAAATCTTTAAATTACAGTACGTAAGCTGTGGCGGCAAATAAGCTGCAGAACAGGCCATCACGACACGTAACAAATTAAGCGAATGATTTAATGCTTCGCCACTTGTTAGACCTTGACAGTTTTAACACGTACGCTGCCGAACCAGCTGCCACAAAAACTCCACAAAATTAATGTAATTTATGTAACGAAACTACAACTGGAAAGTGACGATTTATCATGATGACTTCTTCAACGACTTTGTCACTCGCAGATCTGAACCTTTGTTAAGTCCAATATATTAGCGCAATAATTAATTTTTAAATTTGAATAAACAATTGCGTCGCCGACATATGACAATCAATGTGTTAATTAGTAGCTGTCGCTTGGATGATGCCTGTCAGCTTGTCAGAAGAGATTTGTCAAAATCATGAAATTGCCTTAATTGCAAATGGATCTTCCAACATTATCAATCTTTATTTTAAAAATTCTGTCACGAGTAAGGTGAACTGCTCCAGGATTTTGCAAATGCACCATGTTTTTTCGCAACGTACAGAAAGTTCGCTAAACGTTAAATTAATTTTGAAGAATCTATTTCTTTCCAAAAACTCATTTCGAAATCGCTTGGACAATTTAACATCCACCCGAGAAAAGTTTGTCATAAACTGTTTTGAAAATGAATATAAATCTCTTTCTTTTATGATTCTTTTGATTTCTATGTTTTTGAATGTACGCAAATAAAATAAATTATAGCAAAATAATTGTGTTTACCCTTATCCTTTAATTGTTATTGATAATTTATGATATATCAATTCATGCCATCAATTTCGATAATGCCAATGAAATTGATTTTTTAATTAACTATCTCTGATTCAGCGTGGCTGTGCCAAATATTTGTAAAAGTATGATAACAATTTCATTTCGTTTCTACTTGTGAAATTTCAATAACGTTTTATTTATTTTATTTTATTTCAATAATGTTTTATAACCGAAATCATTTTAAAAAATACGTTTAATCTGCAAAGTGTCGACACACAGTTTCGATTTTTTTTTCCAAAAATATCACACAAATATGTGATTGAAAAGTGTGTAAGAGACTAAACATTACACAGTTTTCAATTCTTTTATTACATGTCATTCTCGCAGAATCGTTTCAATGGCCAATCTGTGAATTAATGAAAGCCGGAAAACGTGATCCATTCGTGACCATTCTATCGGTGTGAACCACGCAAAGAAGATATTATGGAAAATGCTTTACCGTAGTGTGAAACATTTCCAAGAGAAGTATATTTTTTTATTTTTCCGAATAAAAATATATTAGATTTCTTAAATATTTACATTTTAAAAATACGTAATATTTTCTTATATATTTGGAAACGATAACAAATCTAATAAAATTATTAAAATAAAAATTGAATTTTTTTTGTTATTCAAAACTACCTGATCAAATTTTCTGAAAATTTCTGTTTTTGATAAAAGAGTTCTGCCAGTTGGCTTTAGTCCTAGAAAAATTCTACAAAATTGTACAAAATATAAACAGCAGCTTAATTATTTATATTTGAAGTAATAATTAATTTTGCATACAGTACCATCATTTCTATAAGGTATAGTACATAATATACGTAAAGTTCCTCGTAAATATGTGCTATGTTTAAAATTCGATTATTTAACATACCGTAATCACTAATATTTTCTAACTTGCGCATATCTGAGTTATTATATGTGTAGCTTTACACAACACACAAAAGATATTTTTTATATAATGGTAGCTTCTGTGACAACTGAATTAATTGGACCGTAAATCCCATCGAATAAATTGCGAATAAATTCAATACGAATTTCCAGTGAAAAGGCAAACAAAAATTCTATATTTTTTCGATTACTCGGCCACACTTTGGTTTGCAATTTTATTCTCTATAAACAGTAGGTATACAAATTAGAACGAACCTACAATCGATCAACCCGTACACCAGGAAAAACACTGACCGCATATGAACAGGAACTTGCTTTTATTTTTATTGGTTACCAATCAGAGCAGACAAATAAACGTGAAAAGAAATTAAATGTGGCGTGTTCCCTTTGTATCCTTCAATATGGAATGTGCAACAGATATTAAAGGCTATTCAATCAAATCTTTTACGGCAAATTAATTGTGCTGGAAATTCAATTTCACAAGTACGCTTCTATAAAAATATATTTTTCTGGTTCTATTAAAGAAATTTAAAAAGAAAATGGTTACCACATGCCAAAGTACTGTATTTTAATACTGTAATGGTAACGCAACAACATCGAACATTCCGAACAACTAATTAAACATGATTCGGACTGACGCGTAAAGGATAGCGTAGATTTCATGCACCAGTTAATATAATACAAATACAGCCATATCGTATGATATTTCGGCTATAGACACTAGAAAAATATTTTTAATAACAAGACTCAACAAGCTATACTATCTATAATAATATTTTTAACTTCACATTCTATTAAATTTGCAAAATCAACATTTACAGGCTTATCTGTAAACCGAAACCAAATAAAAATTCTATTTTTTCTCTTTTAATTTTAATTAGTTGAAGACAATACATCTACATTCATTATCTTTTTCAGTGCATAAAATGCACAGTTTAGTTATTACATTTATAAATGTTAAACAATAACACAGGAACGTTGTATACCAGAAAAATAGTGTTTATAAAAAGGGAAAACATAAACGAAAAATGTTATTACACATTTTTCTTCTTCTCTGGTTAGAGAAAACAGTTGAGATATGTAAATGTTTAGTTAACTGAATTTTCCGTTAATCGATGTTCCGATAATCGACAGCACCGTTGGTCGATGTTCTGTTTTTAATTTACCTGCTCTAGAAACGGGTTGATTTTCAATGTAATTAAAAGTTGATCTTGTTGGAATTTAAAAGATGTGGAAAATGTTAGATTTTTTTGTTTTTTATATGATTTATATGTTTTCGTCGATTACATTCCTATTGTATTTTGAGTGCACGGGAAGATTTCAAGGTCGTTTCTTTTTAACGAAAGCTTGTACGTTTTAAAGCTATTATTTAATGCTATTCAAAGTCGAATGAGGTAATTAAGTAAATTTTCTTAGAGTACAGAAGATAATTCAAACTTGACTATAATTTTCTTGGGTAATTGTCTGGAAAAGTGGTTTCCTCAACGACTTCAATGATCTCGAAATATGTTGTCAAGGTCATATCTAAAAAAACTAATGTCGAGTAGCCATAACAAGTACCGTGTCTACTCGATAATTGTCCAAAACGCGGGTCTGGCCAGTGACAGTTATCGACTAGAAGATACTATTCTTTGATCCACTGCCGAACGTAAAAAAGGACAACGAAGCTCGAGGGCCTTGGGCGCTGAAAAGTGCAAATATAATAAGGCTCGGGTATATCCGTATGAGATCACTATTAATCCAACAACAGAACTTCGTTATTTTTCATTATTTTTTTATGGGACACTCACGAACATAGTCGTGAAATTTTTCTGATTAAAATGATACCAAACACGATATAATTCAGATCATATTTACACTGATTGTCCGTTAATATAATTGTAACGGGAAGTTACTTTCATCGTTTAGTACACAAGTAAATAGCAGAGGAATTATATCATACTTGATATCATTTTCATTAGAAAAATGTCACGTATATGTTGGTGAAAGTCCCGTCAAAAAGTAATGAAAAACAAAGAAGTTATATTATTGGATTAGTAGTGGTCTCCGGGTCTAACACCGATATAACCGACCCGTATTATATTTATACTCGTCGGCGACCGAGGCTTTTTGAGCTTCTTGGCCCCTCACGGGGTATACAGTGGCGGCCATATAATTACGTACACTTCATATTTTAACGTTAAAACCTGACTTATTTCTACGGAACTCGGATAGTAGTATCAACAATTTATTTCTAAGAGTGTTAGACCCTGATGTACATATCTGCAGTAGAACTTTAACTTATTTCGAGAAAATAAGTATTGAGTAAATATTTTATTGCGATCTGTCGGTTTTGTAGCGGACAACTACTTACGTACACTACTGTATCGCACAGCTAAGCGAAATGTAAACAATATTTACTAGTATCTGCTGAGCAGTGTTTACAGTTAGATGTATTACAATAGTGCTGTAATGAGTAAAGGAAGAAATATCACGCCAGAACAGCGGCTATTAGTGCAACAGCTTCGGAAGGATGGAATGTCCTACCGAAAGATTTTCGCAAAATTAGAAATATTCGTTATGGCTTGCCATCATTCTATACAACATATTAAACTTCATGGAACACCAGACAAGGTTCCTTGTAAAGCGAGATCTCGAAAAACTGATCAAAGAACTGATCGCAAGATTCACCGATTGTTTGAAGCGGACAGATTCAAAACTGCAGTTGCCATCCACAATGAAATATCAACAGATCTCTATGAAAGAATAAGTGTTAGAACTGTCCAGCGAAGCTTTAATGAGTTTCAATTATACGGACGCGTTGCCGGAAAGAAACCGCTCATTTCAGAAAAAAATCGTCGGGCTAGGATTGCTTTCGCGAAAGAACATTTAAACTGGACGCCCCAGTAATGGTCCAGAGTAATTTTTACAGATGAATCGAAATTTAATCGATTTGGATCTGATGGTAAAGTGTACGTGAGACGCCGCAAAGGAGAAGAATTTCATAAAAATTGAATTAAACCAACTGTAAAAGGAAGTGGTAGCTCGGTACTCGTTTGGGGGGCTATGGCAGTGAAAGGTACAGATCCTATTCATCGGATAACTGAAATCGTGGACAGATACGTGTATTTGGATATTGTAAAAAATGTATTGCTACCATTCGCCGAAGAATACATGCCAAAAGAATGGATCTATCAAGCGGATAATGATCCGAAACATTCCGCAAAAGTCGTCAAGACATTCTTGAGTGACAATAATATTCACGTAATGAAGTGGTCAGCACAATTTCCGAATCTGAATCCAATCGAGATGCTGTGGATTGATGTCGACAAACATATAAATAAACATAAACCGAAAAATATCGATGAATTGTACGCTATTGTACAGGAAGCATGGAATTCGATACCTGCTAGCAGATGTGCTAGACTTATCAAATCCATATCGCAGTTATAAAAAATAAGGATTTACGAAATATTAATGCATTATAATTATGAGTTAAAGAAACATGTGAAAATATAGGTGTTTCTGTATTTTTAAAATTAGATTCATCTCTTATTCATGAGGTAAATTATTCAAGATCCTCCCGTTTCACAAGATCAACAGTTAGTAATTATATTTGGATTGTGTGAGATATAGAATCATTTTCAAGGGGCTAGCTTATAATAAATTAATGCCGAGGACTGACTCTTGGAAGTTACAAAATAAAGCAAATTTCGATGAGGAAACCCACGTCAGACTAATAAATATAAGACTTTCTGGTCCTTGAACCTTCGAACAAGAACGCGTTTCCTCTTTTTTCTCGTTAGATTTCTGTCGAACTTCGCTAAGTTAACATCTTCCGTTCGGGACTCTGTTTCATAAAGATAGTAAAAACTATTCTTCGAGAACACATTGTGTGTAAGCTGTTTTTAACGATTCGATCATGTTGGAAAAGGATATTCAAAAAACTGTCTAATTACCAACCTAATTATATTCCGTAAATTTTCATTCGATTTTCGGCAAAAGTTATTTAAAGTGACGGATAAAAAGACAATGCAAATAATAAATAAATCTAATGTATTCTTTCTTTTCTATTTTCGTTTTGAATCAATTATTATTATTATTGACCGACAAATAAATTGTAATAGTGTTGCTTTATCTAGAAGGATTTATGTTACATTAATTACTACTACAGTGTTCACTCGATATATGTCCAAAACACGGGTCTAGCTAGGGACATATATTGGCCAGGAGATACTATTCTTTGATACACTGCCGAACGTAGAAAAGAACAGTTAACACGTTCACAGACAGTAAAAATTTCAGTGAGCTGCAAATGTAGACTGGCAATTTTTCTTGAAACTAATTGTAATAATAAGTTAACTGGCATTAGTAATAACAGTTGGTTATTACTTTGAAATGTATATTAATTACAAAAACTTAAGGTGGTATAAAATTAAATAAATAAAAATTGGCTTTAAAATTTGAATGCTATAGCATTTATGTCATTTTGCATCACTATGAAAATGAATGCTATAGCATTCACGGCCGTGATCGAGCGGCCTCGGTCGCCGACGAGTGTAAACATAATACGGGTGTATCGCTGTGAGACCACTACTAATCCAATAACAAAATTTCTTTATTTTTCATTATTTTTTTTTTTTGGATTTTCACCAACATATTCGTGGCAGTTTTTTCATGAAAGTGATACCAAATATGATATAATTCCGATGATATTTACTTGTGTTGGAAATTTGCCCTAAGATCGCACACCTTGCGACATCTTTTCGTTTCCGTCGATCTACGTTCGATACTGCGTTCGATGTACATAACCTGACTTTTTTACGCGCTTCTGTTTCGTTCCATGTGATACGAGCATATGTACTGTGTAATTAAACGTTGTTATTAACAAAACCAGTGTCGTGATCCACCTGCCTATCTTCCACAACTTGTATAATGAACGATGAAAGTTACTTTCCATAACAATTATCTTAACGGAAAATTATTAATATGATCCGAATGATATTGTGTTTGGTATCAGTTTAGCCTGAAAAATTTCACGAATGTATTGATGAAATTCCCATAAAAAAATAATTACTGATAAAAAGTTTAAATTTTGACTTAAAAGCCTGGGCTCACGCCAGACTTTCATCTTTCCCGAACGCTTGTATTCTCCGCGTCTTTTTCTTCCTCATACGCTGTTTGCGGCTGAAACTTTCATTGTTCATTACACAAGTAAATATCATCGGAATTATACCATATTTGGTATCAGTTTCATTAGAAAAATGCCACGAATATGTTGGTGAAAGTCCCATAAAAAACTAATGAAAAACAAAGAAGTTTTGTTATTGGATTAGTAGTGATCTCCTGATCTCACACCGATATACCCGACCCGTATTATGTTTACGAGCTTCGCGGCCCCTCACGGGGTATACCCCGCAGCAGTGGGGATAGTTCTGGAACTTTTATCGGCTAGATATTTGGGCCCTATATCGAGTAAAGACTGTATATCAAAATCAAGAATTTAGCAGTTTTTCCTTTTTATTACTTCTTATCCACCTTCAAGTGTAGATAGAATTTATTCGTTTATGCCGAATGAACGATTGACTATTTTTAATCAAATGACGAATACAGGGTGGTCTAGTACATATTAACACTTCGTTATCTCAACTGTTTTTGAAAACATGAAAAACTTTATTATTCGAAGTTTTTCAGTATATGAAAGAGTTTTGGAGATTTCAAGCTCATCTTCATTTTTTAAAATGGAAACCTGTGTTTTTCTATGCACTATTCGACGCAGCTCGTTATTCTCTATAAAAAAAAGTGTAAACCTATGTATGTCAAAAAATGATAAAAATGATAAATGATTTTTTTATACTACAGGAAATGACAAGCTGCATCGAATAGTGCATAGAAAAATATATGTTTCTATTTTACATTGAAATCTCCAAAACTCTCACCTACAAAAACAACAACTATTGTTGCCATATTGTAGACCTCTTTATACTGAAAAACTTTGGTTAATAACGTTTTTTTATATTTTCAAAAACGGCGGAGATTATGATGTGCTGAACCCTAATATCCGTTAGTCCAATAAAAAGTTATCCTACCAATGCCCAACACTGACATCAAAAACGATTGAAATCGCTCGACTTTAAACAAGCATAACTTTTGAACCAGTGAACGTTAAAACTTGGATTTTTAGCATTTTCTCGTCAAAATCCATGGGATTATATTAAAAGAAGTCCAAAATTTGTGGTCCCGTAAGTTACAGTTTAGCCTCGATTGATGTTGAAATAAACTTTATTTAAAAGTAAAGTCGGATTTTGAAATAAAAACTGAAGATAGGACTTGAAAGATCAGCTTCGCACCTTCAAAAGATATACGTTAAACCCGTAGATTAAAATAGTATTTCTTGATCAAAACACTCCATAAAATTGACATTCTGAAATCGGGCATTTAATATGCAACGACCTAATAATATAAGTGTTCAAATTCCTTGGAGCATCGCATCACGCGCGTAGTGCAGTACGATAGGTTGGCTAGAGACAAAAGTGATGATTGGCATCGAGTACCACCAATGTTTAGAGTGCAACAGCCTCGTCTGCTGTCACATGTATTTTCGTTATTGGCTGAAACCGTCACATCTACAAATCGGATTGCGTGACAAGAAGTGAAGAGAACGCACAGCACTAAGCGTTAAAGCTGGGGTCAGACGAAATGAGCGGAATACTACTCTTGCCTTGTACCGTGCCGCTGGCCAACTTGTCATCGCTTCACAACGCTTGCCAGCGAGCTCTGTCATATTAAGTTATCAACGAGCATTCGGCCATCACGAGTAGGAAATTGACAGCATAATTTGATCGGACTATACGTCTATGTCTGTCGTGTCAAGTTTTGGATTGATGCGTAAGTCCTGTCGCTTATGTTTTCAGCACAGTTTTATTTAGAAAATAACGATTTGTCTCGATTGTATTTCATATCGCTTTGAAGTTCTAGTCTTCCTCTTCCAAACGCATTTTGAGTTGCATTCTAGCTTGGTTAAAAGTCTCTTTTATTTCAAATCACCCGTTTCCAGTCACTTCTTCTTTCTACCTATTTCTCCTAATTACCTTATCTAACCTATCTACCCTATCTATTGCACACTTTAATTCTTTGGTTCCCACTCACTTTCTCTTTTTCTTTTTCTTTCGCAGCCCTTCCAGGCAATTTATAATCGTCTTGCTCTGCTTTCCACTCACTACCTCTTTCATACTAAAACCTCTATCGGTTTCATTGCAATCTCTTATCGCTTACAACATATATCGAAACCAATACCTTCACATATTCTTCGAATTTGAATGGCGACAATGTTAACCCCTCAACTTACGAATTAAATGAAATTCGATATGACCGAACGTACATGGGAACGTACAGTGTAATATTTGTAAGGTAATATTTGTTGTTAGAGATGTTCTACCGGAGACGAGTTTGAACATCGCCGGGTTAAGAACGTTGCAATGAAAAGCAGTATCAAGATCGATTTTGCATCACAAGTAAATCTGGGAATGGTTATTCACGTCTGCCGGTGTACAGCCAGTCTGGAAGTCGTAATGAAAAAGAAACAAACTGCTCAACGGAAGGAGACGGAGAAGGATTCATGGCTCGCGAAGGAGAAACTAAAGGCAAACAGCAATGCGTGCAACGAAAGTAACGGAATTAAGGGTGGCGTGGGTGACGGAGGCGGATGTAGGTGGAAATGGCGGGCAATGAGTGAAGGGGAAGAGTGGAAAAGAAACGTGAGAGGAAAAAAAAGGTAGCGGAGGGCAACATTTTTTCATCCGGTGGAAAACCGTTTCAAGACTTCTTCTTCTTCTTCTTTTTCGAGACAGAGAGAGACGCGGCTTTCTACGGGGGAAAAAAGAGAACGAAATGGGCAAGACGGTTCGGTTGGAGCTTCCTATTTCCTTTACCGGAAAAAGGAAACGCCTTTCCTCTCTTTCTTTCAGTTTCGACGAATCTGATTTACTTTCTTGCTGAAAGAGTTGGACACTGACATAGAATAACTTGAAATAACTGTTCGACTACTAATAGAGTTGCCGAAGTTGCATAAACCAGAGTCTCCGTTCTTATCATCAAGTGTCTATCCACTGCGCTGTCTGTGAACTTTGGAAACGCCCCCCCCCCCCACCCTCCTCTGCCGTTTATTCGGATATTCGCGAATCGATTCGAAATGCTCGAAATACGTTAAATCGCGGAATAAGAGGTAAAAATCGGTGCAGCCGCGGAAATCATAGCCGCGTCCCTCCCCACGGCAATTACGCCGCGCCGCGCCGGTACGTGCGCCGCCCTTGAATGCATCGTTAGAACGTGATTGATCCATATTTCTGAGTGTGCAAACGTTTCCCTTTGAGTGATCACCGGTATACAAGCGCCGAGCAAACAACTCGAGTTTCAAAAACGCAGCCTACGGCCGGGCAGCCGCTTCTATCGGGTTTTTCTCGAGGTTAGACGTGGCACGAATATAGCGGGAGAAAGCACCGTTTACTTCGATACTGAATGAGTCACGATTCAGTTTTCACTGCTTTCCCAAAGGAACAGTAATTTTCCAAAGAAAGAAAAGGTAAAGATCTCGAATACAGCTATAGTCTATTCGAAAATACTCTACGTACTGTTTTTATATTAAAAGTCGTACATCATGTCTTAAAACTGAGTGCGTTTTTCAAATGAAAAATATTGAAAATGGTAATTCAAACACTTTCATCCAAATATGATAGTATTTCAAGATTTATTTAATTTCTCAGTTTTACGTACAGTAAACATACATCACAGGCACTTTAAATCAGAATAACTTTTTCGTTAATACTAACTTTTTTCCGTTGAGTTAGAAATGTTCGCTTGCTTTGTTTCTATGTCCCATTTTAATCAATAAATGCTATTATCTCTAAAACTTTTCGTTATTTGAAAAAATGTTTTATACAAAACCTTTTCTGTTTCGAGGGACATGAAATTCAGTGCCGCTATGTTGTTTGTAATTGTAGGCACCAAGGATACGTGAAGGTCATCTTTATTTTTTTTTTTAATGGAATCATCTCATTTTTTATGCACTATTCAATGCATCTCGGTATTACGAATACAAATGTATGAATCTATTTATGTCGAAAAATTATTACTTTGGGAGATATTTTAATTTTAACATATTGTTGACCGGCAATTTTACTCAGGAGTTATCTAATGTCACCAGCTATTATTTCGTAATTAAATGTAGAACTAAAATAATCTAAATAAACTTCAATAAACTTTATTTATACATAATGCATTCAAATGAAACTTTAGACATATCTTTTATATAAATTTTTATATCCTTTTTTGGTATGATATTGTCCCAACAACATTTGGTCATGAAAACACGAGTTAACTCGTGACCGGTCAGCAATGTGTTAATATTTATAAAAGTGAAAAACTTTCTGGTGAAAGTTTGTTTTACTTTTTCATCGTACTATCACGAAAACAATGGGTCCCGTGAACATGTAGGCTGTCGGACGCACCAGACTTTAGCCATTTTCTCAAGAGAAGCTTGACAAATTGTATCGTTAGGCTGCTTCCCTCGGTTCAACCACAGCGTAGACGAAAACACTCCTGCCATTCGGTTGATTGGCCTTCGTTTCTGATGTACCAAGGCAGAAAAGGTGGTTGTCTCTTACTTATCCAGGGTATACAAATACAATATAAACTTAACACGTTGACTAGGCACTTTAGACTTGTTCATAAACGATTGTTATCGAATAAAAATTGTTGAGTAACACGAGTAACTAGATAATAACATTGGTTGATAACCTTAATGTCAACTATGAATAAAATGAATTTATTGCACTTGTAAGAAACGTACGTTGACATAACGAAGTAGGATTGCACGTAAATGTAATGAATAAATTTGGCTGAGTATCCGAGTGTTCAAACATGTGACGTTGTGTCTTGGGTATATTCGTGCGTATGTCCCGGAAATACATATGTATAACGGAAACCCTAAGTTTCGACAAACATTGTGGGTGGTGAACAACTACGAAAATGTGGACAGTACAAAGAAGAATATAGTTTTAAATATGCAGAGATTTTTAGAGGTTTTAGCAGTTTAACATTATCTTTAACGATGTTTAATTTGGAAATTCGATCTTAAGAAAATTAAAGGCATTGTTTGTGTACTATATGAATATAGCGGTACAAGAAAAAGAAACTATACTTCTCCTTTATCTTTTCACAGAAAATATCTCGTTGGCATAAACTGTATATACATAATGTATACGAGCTAAGTTGGATATTTTAACTAGTAATTCGTAAAACATCTCGGTGGGAGAAGTTATCTATTAATTGCCATATTTTTTTTATCAATAATGATAGCAAATGCCAAGATCAATAGTATTAAGGAAAGATAAAATTTCAGAAATCGTCTTCCACAGAGTCTTTTTTCTATCACTTACTTCAATAATTTATTTATTTCACATATCTCAAATATGCAGAAATTCTTATTTCCCCGAAATTGCGAGACTTTATATTAAAAAGAGTATCTATTAAAAATCGCAGCTGTGATATCAATACACGATGATTAACAATACATGATATTAACACACACGATACTTCATGAAAAAATAGTACTAATTAACTGAATAGTTGTATCTGTTGAAACTGTCTATCTTCAGACAATAATATTGATGTACATATTGATGGTATTTTGAAATGGACCCCAAAAACAGTAGATGGAATATTCATTGCGATGACGATGATGATTGTCGTCTCAAAATTGAACGATTAAATTACTAAAAATTGCAAAGCGACACTCACCGGTACACGTAGCCGAAAGACAAACTGCCAGTAGTAGAATAAGCTCCATAGGGAACCTGAAATCAGAAGGAAAATTGTTTATCGACTGTCTTGTATATGATGAAAACGGGGGAAAAATATTGAGAAAATAATCATTTAATCACATTATTATTTCACAAAATAGTTCCGATAAATAAACATATCACATGGAAGAACACTGCCTCTTCATTTATAGGATGAACAAATTTTTTTCTTATTTTATTAGGGCAATTAGAGACGAGTTAGCACCGCATTCATTTTTATCATTTATTAGTGCATTTTTATTTCAAGGGGAAACAAGGTTTTGAGAAAACAAGACAAAAATTTGTGATTGTACGTAACGATAAGGTTATTATCGCAAACATTCCTTTCAATAGTGGACTAAAAAGTGCGGCAATATACAATAAATATAAACTTTCGTTTTTTTTTTCTATGAAATTCTAAACGACGATGAATTTCTCATCGCAATAACCACAAAATAAATAACAGTAGCGCGAGGAGTTAAGGACACAGAAGTGAAAGGCACAGTTGAATGAAAAATTCCTCAAATGTTATTAAATACGATTCTGTCAAGAACAACTGTTGCTAACGAGACGATTTAATTAAGTGGCGTTGTCGCTACCGTAGAAAAGCTTCGTTGCACAATGCGCATATTTGCCATGACGCCGTGACGTATGACACGTGACGACAGAAATGCAGCTGGTGCCTGCAGCGTCACGTACCTACACGAAATACCAGGATCGTGAGGACAATTCCGAGGACGATTTTATCCCTGTCGTCGTTCTCAATTTTCCTTGCAGCCTGATGCGGCAATTAGAGACACCGTTCTCACATGGTTGGGATCAGAAACCACTATACACAAGTCATCAACTATCTTAATGAAATTCATTAAAACGCTCTTAAATTATCATGAGGCAATAATAACTGAGAATAATTAATTATAATCATTGTAAGCCTGACTTGTTGAACGATGACCGTACTTTAATGAGTAGGAAGTTTACTTTAATTACAACAGTGTAGTAGAATTTTTATGTACTCCATTGTTTATAATATTCACAGTTCTACCCAAATAAGTGTAGCTCATGTACTGTAATTAATGATGTGGTATTTTACTGTTTCCCAGAAAAAATGTGCAATGATAAATGTGGTAAGTAGACGGTGGATGCATTTATGCATTTATGGTATTTACACATTTCTGAAGTACAATAACATTAATAACATCTCTACTCTATTCTTACCATAAGGAATTTTCTAGTTGATTAATTTAACTTGCTCCTCATCTTGGTTTTATAAAATAATCTATGAACGTTGAAAATTGCATAGAGATCTGCAGTCTAGTCATAAATAAGGACGAAATAATTGAAAAGTTAAAAATGGTAAACCGGGATTATTAATGATTAAATAAGAAAATAGAGTAGTCACGGCAAATGTTAAAATGCAAAAGCATGCTATTAAAAATAACTTCTGCCATTCAAATTGATTAAATAATGAATTTTTGTTATTAAATAAACTATTAACTATTTTTTACATAATTATATATAAACAACTTCTTTCTTATGTGATTGTCTATTACAGTAGTGTCATAAAATTTTTATATGCGTTACGATTTCTTCTCCAGAAATAGAATAAAAATTTTGAAGGTAAACATTGAAGTTTTCCGATAAAATAACAGCTATTTTCATCGAAAATTGGAATTTTTAAAAATGGTTATTGCAAACACTAGTTTTACTTGTGTACATGAAGCGAGTATTTTGCTTTTTAAATTCAAACGGAAATTGACGGAAATATTTCTGGCATCGCAAATGCATTTTTGAAAAGCACGCCTCGCAAAAGCCGATACATGTGCACCGTTCAAAGAAATTTTTCATTGAAATTTTCAGTTACACGATAACATCAACGAATAAAAAAGGTATAATTTAATATATGAAAATAATTTAATATATGAAAATAAGATCATTGTAGACATTTTCAAGTGAAGCTTATTATAGCGTTTATTTGTTATTGCATATAGGTTTCATAGAATATGAGTATGGCCGCATGATCTTTACATTACATAATAATTTTCTCACTATTCGCAGTCTGTTCGTATCTGTTTGGTAATTTTACATTACCACTTTCGCCTAATTACTAATGTGAAATGACCTGTGTTTTAAATCTTTATGTTTTTAAGAATATCTTTGGTTTTAGAATAGCATGCTTCCCCTAAACTGCGATACAAATTTTGAGTGGCTATAATTGCGTTATTCCCTTGTTGGATCTCATAAAGTTCGCAGACAAAGGTTTATGACATTAAACACAATCTTCTAAGAAAACATTTTTTATTATGGCTGATAAACTAAATTCCAGTCTTTTAAAACTGCTGCTTTACATATATATTTACATATGGTTCAATAGACTTCTGCGACATGCTTCGTAAAGCTTTGAACGTGAAAATTCTACGTTAGAAAAATGACATTGTATTTACCGCTTCCATCTCTCAAAATTCACGAACAATAATAACAGGACAATAGGTATTAATTATGTGTAAGATCATGTCACTTCACTAATCTGGATGAACGAGGTTTTATTATATTAACAACTCCCATAGCAGCAGAGAGCTGTGACCGACATGTTCCATCAGCATCCGTTATGAGCTACGGGTTTCCATTAGTCGCATCCCTGACCACTATGGTGTACAATGACCTTGGCATCTACCAATAGTAGCGCTAGGATAATTAATAAACCGTTCATGCGATTGGCATTACCTATAACCGGTCAACTCGTCTTCGTCATTTTGCAAATCGTCGGAATTAATTAAATACTTCATTCACAATTTGTCCAAGCATTACTATTCTGTTAATATAATATCAAATTACAATTAATAAAATTATTTTAGTAATTTCTGTGAAATAAATATACTGATAAGCGCCTTAATGGTTCTTCTTTGACAATAAATTAGGCCAGAACAAGTTTAACAGACGAATTTAACGGTTTCTAAGTAGTTATATCATAAATTACTAACAAACGAGAACTACGAATTAAAGGAAATATTATTTTTCCAACTAGAAATAAATGTTTGTATTGTACTTGATTTAGTTCGGTCTTAATTTTAAAATCATCTATGTAACTCGTCAATGAAAATTACTTACGACTTTTACAACAACTGAATATTTTATGTTTCATTCTGGTGTACATTTAATGCCACCCAATCAGATGACATCTATGATGAAATAGGAAATCATAAGTGGACGGCAGATTTTATGCATTTATGACAAAAATGAGTAGCTGTAATTTGAAGTAGTAAAATATTAGAAGAATTTTAAAATACTGTGATATTATTTTAAACCCATTAAACATATTAATACAGGAAATGAAGTTCTATTTCACTTCACTTTGTTGCAATTCCGGTAGGAAATTTTTATTTCGCATAAAGATCCGCTTTCTAATCATAAGACCAATTTGATGATTAAGAAAAATTGATTATCGAAACATTATATTGTCAAATGAGCTTAAATAATCCAGTTTCCGTGTATTGTATAAGTAATTACGGCATACGGGCTGTACGTAGCACATAGAAATGTTCTAAGGAAACAACCTAACCTCAGCAGCGGAAGTCGTGATTCATGTTTCCAGGCTTGTTCAACCATTTAAGCTCCGTACGTAGCATGCATTAGCGTCAGTTATTATCATTCTAATTACAGTAGCACTTTCGTGAAAATGCTGAATTATAACTATACGTTCGTAACGTGAATGGATCCGAATGTACTTGTGAAAGATGTTGCCAGGACAAACGCCCTCCAACATAAATATGCTTCTTCACTGCGATCATTCTGATGTACCATTGGGTTCAATGTTGACTAATTCAGAAGCATCTCCGGTGACATATGTATACCACGTATACGTAACTAAATATCTTTTGTTGATGCGGAGACAATTATCATCGCTGGTATTAGAACAGAACCAACAGGTTGCTTACAGGGAAATTAAAGCCATAATATCCGAATCATGTTACGTTATTCTCTGCGTGGTAAAATACTGCTATCATACGTGCATAAAACTTTTAATAGATATTATGGATAAAGCATTGCACTTTTTGATACTATACCAAACATTTAGTTAAAAAGATACAGTATTTACTCGATATATGTCATATATGTCAGGGACATATATCGGCCAGGAGATACTTCTTTGATCCACGCCGAACGTAGAAAAGGACAGCGAAGCTCGAGTGGCCTCGGTTGTCGAGGAGTCTAACATAATAATCCAATAACAAAACTTCTTTATTTTTCATTATTTTTTTATAGGATTTTCACAAGCATGTTCGAGGCATTTTTTTAATGAAACTGATACCAAATATAGTTACTTGGGTAATGAACGATAAAAGTTTCAGACGCAAAGAAGGATAACGTATGGAAAAGGAAGAGACGTAGACAGACAGTGTTTAAGATTGTTAGATGTTTTTCCTCGAAAATGCTACCAATTGAGGCGTCTTTAACAACATTAAAAAAATTCCTTTGGAGAATGAATCAATGATAGATTTGAAAATTCAAGGCTTACCATTGTAACGACGAATAATACTTCCTGTACGATTTCTTGGGATCGTTTTATTAAACTTTTAATGAAAGGTGTACTACTAAATTTACAGTAATATAAGGAACACGATCAGAGCTTTACATGACCGAACATATTCCTCATTTTTATTCTATAAGACAGTGACAAAAAATCGCACAACAATTTTTAAGACATCATTGTAAAGGAGAGGTTTCGATCTTCAAATCTGTGGTGAATATAGCCACGAAAAAATTTGCCAATGTTTTTACAGAGATTTCAATTTATAGCATTTTTTAAGAAAAATAAGTCTTCAATTACCCACCCGCTCCATTATGTGAAAATATCTTAGAAGAAAATGGGCAAATAAAACACATTTTATTAACTATGGTTTACATTCAATACTTGTTGAAACATTTTCAAGTAAATAAATAATCATGCCTCACGCTCCTACATTAATGGTAATTACTTTTCCCTAATTTGTCAGCGAATCGAGTTTATTAAAAAATGTGTGATTTAGATAATTATCTGTGACACGTAGGTGTGAAATCTGTGTCTGTGATTTCCATGGGACCCAACTAATTTACACTTGAGATCCGTAAATTTTATGCTCGTGCTATCATTTTGTTCCGCTCACGTACTACCAAATGTACATTTGCACTCGTAGAATTTTGTCGAAGTGAATATTGTGGACAATATTGACCATGTTATACATAGAGGCATGCCAAAAACTGGTAATAACGTGGAAAATGTATTTCTACTATAAAACTTTAAAAAATGTAGGATGTGCTATATTTTTGTCTCGGAGTGTAGTTCTAAGGAGCGTATGAGAGTTAATGTCTTTAAACCAGCACATTATTTCCATAGACAATAGTAAAAGTGCTAAAATATCCAGGCTGTACCAATATAGTACTTTACCTTCTTTGCCGACTCTACCAATATGCTACTTTGCCGACTGTACCGATATGGTACTTTGTTATCGCATAAAAATGAACGTGCCGATATCCTCCTTATTCGGTGCAGTCACTATTTTTCACGTTTTCAATATTTGACTCCTACCTCCTCCCCCGAGGGACATATCGGTTTTCCTGCTTGAATATTGAACCGGATTTCGTTAATTCCTAAAGCTATCGGTCCGATATTTTTTTCTTATGATTTACAGAACTTATCTCGATGATGAATGGTCTGCGGTCGCTTTGATTCAGGCATGCGATAGTAGGTATACTGGCCACTGCGAAATGGAAACCGCGGCGCTCCGTATCGACGCATTGAACGGCGTTTACTGTCAAAACGCGTTCTGAAACCACTGCATTCCTACGGCATTGGTGCGTATATGTACAGTATGCACCGCAGAATGTCTCTCTATGTGTACACCATGTGTATGCTTGCACTTAATACCTAATGAAACCGATAAATGAACAGTGCTACGCTACGGAATATCTCTTGTCGATTAAAGCAACGGAAACAACCAATTTTGCATGAAAACGCTATCTCTGTAAGGTAATTTCACCTGACATATTTAAGAGTTTAAATAGTTGCAGACAATAGAGCTATGCTTTCTTAAACGAAACAACCGTTTAAATACCTAGATGTCACGGTAAAAAAAGGAAAAACGTTAAACTTTGCAATTTAAAAAATATGGAGCACTTAGAACATTGGCAGAGAAAACAACTAAATTTCTTTCAATGAAAAATTAATTCTTATTTATGCATAATACAAAGGAGAAATAAGGGAATATCCTCTACTTTTGAAATGTATATTACACTATCGCTAATTACTCGGTCTTCTTTGTGAACTTTTATCGCCATTATTGTCAATTTTGTAGTTGCGCCAACAAACCACATTCTTCGTTTCATCATCGTTAATATCATCGTCTAATACCAGGTGTTTCATATTACGTATATTGAATGTGTTTCTTATGAGATACGTACATATACATGTATTTATTTCTATAGAAAAATAATAATTATACTTCGATGAAAATAAATTTTACGGTTATCTTTTGAATACTTACAAACAAACATGTTTCATAATAATATACAATACGATATGTAATAGTTTAGTAGACATTTAAATTGGAAACCTTTGTAAGTGATGCTGATTGTGCAGTAATGGTAAACATTAAATACATAACACGAATTTTGTTATAATTCGAAAGAATACTAAATAATAGATTTATCATGGATATCATTACTTAGGGGATTGTAGTTGTTTAAATTAAAGTACACAGCGACTTAACTTTTGCATTGCCTTGAACAATTAAACACTACCTCTAGAATGAAATTAAATTGTCATTAATAATTAAAGACACCTAAAAAAAAAAACAGTTTACAGTATGATAATATTTTCATATATTTTATTTCTTTACCCAGGATGATAGTGGCTACTATATCATAATTAAGGAAGTATTATGAACCGTACATAAGTGTATTTTACCAGTTTGTTTTATTATAGTGAATAAACAGTTTCGTCGTTACGAATCAGTGGTCACGCAGTGACGGTTAAAAGGTTTACTTTAACATGCAAAACTGTACCAAGACGAATATGGAAATTATTAGGTTGGCAAGAAAGTAATTTCGGTTTTCACTAACAGATGGCTTTATGTTTTGTTTGATTGACTTCTGTTAACGTTGCATTTGTTTTCTTTCTGACATTTCATAACTGTATCTTTTAGGTTACTTTTGAAGCAAATTACACGTAATTTTGATTAAAATTGTTAGTTCTGTGTCAATTTGAACATGGAGTGCAAAAACGAACATTATAGGCACATATTGCTTTTTTATTTCCGTAGAGGTAAAAAAGCTGCCGAGGCTTACAAAGATATATGTGAAGTTTATGGTGTGGATTGCTTAACAGAACGCACGTGCCAGAATTGGTTTAAAAAATTCCGTTCTAGAAATTTCTCACTTAAAGGCGACCAACGTTCTGGTGGAACATCTGAAGTTGATGATCACCAAATGAAAGTCATTATTGAATCGGATCGTCATATAACTGTCCGAGAAATGGCAGACAGGTTAAATGTCTCGCATACAACTATAGAATATCGTTTAAAAAGTCTCGGAATCGTTAAGAAGCTCGATATTTGGGTTCCACACGAATTGAAAGAAATTCACATAACGCAACGCATCAACATATGCGATATGCATCTCAAACGAAACGAAATCGACCCTTTCCTGAAGCGAATCATCACTGGTGATGAGAAATGGGTTGTTTACAATAACACAACTCGAAAACGATCATGGCCCAAGCGTGATGAATCAGCCCAAACCACGCCGAAAGCTGAATTGCACCAAAAGAAGATCATGTTGTCAGTTTGGTGGGATTACAAAGGTATTGTGTATGTTGAGCTTCTCCCAAGGAACCAAACAATTAATTCAGATGTTTATTGTCGACAACTAACAAAACTCGACATAGTAATCAAAGAAAAACGGCCAGAATTGGCAAATCGCGAAGGAATCGGGTTCCACCATGATAACGCTAGGCCACACACATCTTTGGTGACACGTGAAAAGTTATTGGAGCTTGGTTGGGAAGTGACGTCACATCCACCATATAGCCCTGACATTGCACCATCAGATTATCATTTATTCCGAAGTTTACAAAACTCTTTGAATGGTAAAACTTTCACTAATGATGATGGTCTGAAATCGCACTTGGATCAGTTTTTCACCGAAAAGGATCAGAAGTTTTATGAGCGCGGAATTATGAAGCTACCAGAAACATGGCAAAAGATCATAGAACAAGATGGAAAATATTTTATTGATTAAAGTTCATTGCTTTGATAAAAAAATTAGATTTTATTTCACCTAAAAATACCGAAATTACTTTCTTGCCAACCTAATAGATACAGCACCTATCGTGCCTTGCCATCAGAGTCGCCAGATCAGGGGAACTGACTCAAATTGAGGGGAAAAAGTTGCCCCCTCTCTGTCAGTACCGGATTAGTCACGAGACATTGTGACACATGCACGACAGAGATGAAACGCGTCATATGACCGGGTCGTGGCGAAAGCGTGGGGGAATAGCGTCGTAGAAGGGGAAAGTAGAGTGGAGAGACAAGTCTAAATCTGGCGACTCTGCTTGCAATAGTTGTCCGTCTCACTTTGAACATACAAATGTCATAAATCCGAAGTGATTGCAGTGCAGCAAACAGGTATTACGATTGACGATATACGTGGAATCTTCCTTTCGGAAAGAAGCCAAATAATATGGATTTTTCTACTCATATTCGACTGATAGCGACGTGATTAATAACAAACTTAAGAAAATCAACAAAACCTATTTTATATTTTATTATTAGGAAATGATGAAACTAACAAGTATACATATTGGTGTCATATGTATACAATTAAAATGTCTTCAGAAGTTAATACATTAAACTATACTTTTTTGTAAAACTAAAGAAACACCAATTAAAATACAGTGGCCGAAATAATGATAGGTTCATTGCGCGAACTAGGTTGTTTAGTGTTCTTGTTTCTACCTACGTTGTGGAACGTATCTTGCGGTGTCTGTTATTGTTTTTAGCTGTTATTGTTGATCGCGTAGATAGCTAGACGTGTTTTATTAAGAAATTTATTGATAGTTATCGCGTTAATAGAGTGATATAATCATAGTTTCACAGTGATTCATCTGAAACATACTTTCGATAATTCATAGTTTGAAAAAATTGTACAAAGTAAGAACAAAACTCGTTTCTATACAATTTTAGTTTAAATTATGTAATCATTTAATGTTTTTAGAGCATAGTGGGTCATGGAAGGCATTTAATCGCTGCTTTCAAGGACGAATTTCTCCCCCCCCCCCCCCCCCAAGAAATTAGGCAGCAAATATGACTCCATAAAATCTGCTGACCATCCAAAGAAGATAAGCCAGAGGAATACATGAAAGATTTTTCACGAAGCTTGAAAAAATAAATTGAACACGTCGCAAATAAGGACAAAATTAGATTTGCCAATTATTGTACAACGTGTGCAAGAAGTTTTAAAATCGAGCATGACGCTTTCCGTACATAAAACGTGCGAAAAGGCCCCCTCTCATAATCTTCACAAAGATGAGAGATTAGTATTTACCCAGATCTCATGTTGCGGGCGAAAAAATGAAGAGGTGTGATTTTCGCAGGGGAGAAAAAATTTAATCTTGGCGGTACGGCTGGTTTTCAATGCTACAGACACGATTTGCGAAATCAAAAAGAGGTCAGGATAAGCAAGAAGTATGGAGGAGGTAGGTAGCGTTATCATTTATCAGCTACCATCATATGGATTCCGCCAAAGACAAATGCGAAAAAGTACAAACAATTATTGGAGTATGCGCTAGATAAATATGGCGACAGAATTGGCTGACCAAATTAAAATTTTTCAACAAGTCCAGACCTTAACCCAACGGAAAACCTTTACGACATTTTAGCTTATTTCGCACATATTGTACATTCCCAATTTTGTAATTGGAATTTCTTAACCATATTGATAATAATTATATTATTTGAACAAATTATACGTGTTACTAATTACATTATAAGGAATCACATACTGATAAATAATATTAGAACTGTTACATAAAACACGCATTTACATTAAAAAAATAAAGTGGTCTTAATATTATTTCGGACACTGTATATACGCTCGAAAGTAATTTGCATAAAATTCGTTTTTACGGTACTCTGAAACTAACAAAATTAATTAATTATTAATAATTTAATTTTCTAAACGTTCTAGGTATATTTTGAAACAGCAAACATGATCGATTAAAACATATATAACAACTGTGAGACTTATTTATAATAATAGTGCTCAAATTTTTATTGTGTTCGTATATTTGCTTTATATTATTTTACAGGATTCTTTCTTTACTTGGTACAGGATCATTCCATGCTAAGTCGATCACTTTTTGACGTCACCATCGTCGATTTTGTGTTAAATGAAATATGTTGTAGTCCATGTGAAATTACAGGGTGGGGGGTTAAGTCATCATTTCGCCGGAGTAGAATTCGTTTAAAAATTACAGGCCTTCGAAGTTTTGCAATTTTTGTCCATTTCAGCGAAAATGGGCTTCACTTACGAATTTTTATCTCAGCAACTGTTTGTCCGATTGAGCTAATTTTTTTTCTGTTTTATTCAAAAAGGATTAGACTATTGTAAAATCATTTTTTCAACCTCGACAATTAACTTAAAAATTTCGCCAAAATAGGTAAAAATTGAAAACTTCGAAGGCCTGTAATTTTTAAACAAATTCTAAACCGGCAAAATGATGACTTAACAACATTTTTAATTTAAAACAAAATCGCCATGGCGACGTCAAAAAGTGATCGACCTGGCGGTTGGTCATGAAATGACCCACAGTCAAAGTGTTATGAGTAGGATATGTCATTAATATACTTAATATATTATGACAAACACATTATTTACAACAGTGAGAAGATAAGTTATAAATAAATGTTCATCACGAAATATTTTTTTTCAGAGTTATTACATATAATAATAATATAATAATTATATTATTTGAACAAATTATACGTGTTACTAATTACATTATAAGGAATCACATACTGATAAATAATATTAGAACTGTTACATAAAACACGCATTTACATTAAAAAAATAAAGTGGTCTTAATATTATTTCGGACACTGTATATACGCAGGAAAGTAATTTGCATAAAATTCGTTTTTACGGTACTCTGAAACTAACAAAATTAATTCTGAAAATTCGTGAAGTAGCGTATGAATAAACAGCACTTGGGTTTCACGTTTTTCTGTTATCGATCATACACCTGCCTGTCGCAGCGTTTCTATGTATAGTTTGACAGTGACGGTCCGATTAATATCACACGTTTCTCCTGATTACACGGACACTGTCAGCACCAGAATGACACACGGTATCCAAATCATATCGTGCACATGTTTCGTGAATTTTCAAATTTAATTTTCTAGAAAGTAAAAATTCATATAAGCGAATTTTAGATCGCTATTTTCCCATACATATACATACATGAACAAACATTTGCCTGCTTTTACAACAAATCACGTTTTATCCTGCTAACAATTAAGGACTCCACAGGTTCTGTCTTAACAAAAATGTTTTCGCGTTATGTACAAAATGCCACGGTATGGCGTTATGAAGTCAAATTATCAACTTTTCAAATATTTATCAGCATGACGAAAAAATAAGAAAAAATTGACGAATTTTATAAATGTTGGTTCGCGCGATAGCAGGGTCGGTGCTGAAGATCCTCTAAAAATTTCAAGTCAATTGGTCAATTAGAACTTGAGATATTGTGGCAACTGTTTCGGAAATGGGGTTTCGAGAAAAACGCGTTCGAAGATTCAACTAGCAATATCTCAAACGCCTACAACTACGTTAATGTTACAAATTCGAACAAATCTGTTCGCGCACGTATTCTACGAACACTTATATTTCAAGAGAATACAAGAAAAAAGAAGTCGATTTTTTGAAAATGAAAAGCCAGGACACCCCTTAATTAATAAATATAATTTATATTGCAGATCTTCATAAAAGCTGATGGCACGATATTCGCTTGACAGATGTCCAACGATTCTAAGCGTAACGGTTAAGCGATCATTCTGTAGTCGAATGAAAACAATACTGACGATGTGGGTGCTATCGGCAAATGACGTTTGTCATTAAGTCGTACGTAACTGTGGTGGTCACACAGGTTTAGAAACGACCCCTAACGCAGTCGCAATTGTCACGAGTGGTAAATAGGTACACCCTCATTAGCTACCACTCGTCATTGTTGCTGCATTGATGCCTCTTAACAAAGGAGGCTCGAGAATGAATTCATGTCTGCACCGCCACGATACATTGTAGCTGTGTGCCTCATTATCATATGGGCATAGATACTGCGTTTAATTTCCTGTTCTTCGACAATAATTTAACGTTGTTTCTTGTTTCGAACCAATGGCACAAAACATTCGTTTCCCACTACACAATTCGCATAAAAGGTACCTCGTATTTACACAATATTAATCAAATTCGACAATAACTACATTTTAATACGTGACGTGTAGAATATTCAAAAGAACGTTAGAATAGGCACGCAATACAAAATTTTTGAAAAAGTCATATAACAATTAAAACAATAATACGTAATCTGCCATTGACCATTTTAATTTTTATGAAATATTCATAGCAATGTGTATGACTAGAAATCACGTCAATTGACCAGTTCAAAACACAGCAGGAACCATTATAGTCTGTTATCAAAATATTCCAAAACTTTCGAAGCGTATACGTCTTAATTAACGCTAAACCTACCGAACATTAGAAGTGAATGATACGTGTTGCCTTATAAGAATGACAATATTGAGATTACCTAGACTTTTTGTTATTTGCATTATAATATACGCTTGATTTAAGACATTTACTCATTAATTTTCTACGGAAGAGTCTTTATAATTCCGACAATTTTCGAATAAAAAATCCAAGATCCGTCATTTGCTGGTAAGTTTAGCGTCGAGATAAGTCCAAAGACATCTGAGTGATTAAATGTGGGTTCACAGTACCCCACGTGCTGCGAATCACGTATCAAGATGATGAGAATACGGCGTCAATAAGGCCGCAAATCATCGAACAGATAGATATGTACATCTCCGATAGAGTGGAATCGGTATCGTACCACGCGTTAATTAGTTGACGCTAAATATCACGACTGCGCCAACACTGCCACACCAAAGGCACGTTTGTTGCCACTTCTAGTGTAATGGTAATGTTTCATCGCGATATGACTAAACTAACTTCCCTTCTAGGTGGACATGTTTAATAAGGCTTGAGCTAATTGCATCAACTATTAACGTTGCAGTTACCCGGGCAACGCGAATTGCATTAATACTGCGGATAGGTGCTGTGACGTCGAACTTCTGCCCGCACCTAATTCATTCATTAGGGAAGTGGAGCACACCGAACCGTATAAGCTGTCGATTCTAGGGAATTATAGATGTTTAATTGGTAAATTCGTTTCTCAGTACTCAAAGTCCACTACATCTTCCGTCCGTTCTTCCTCTGCTTTTAAAGACGTACAATATATGTACATATATTATGTACATGTCCTCAGATACATTTTAATGTTAGTTTCTTAGATCCTTACATCCGTTTTGGCTTTTGAAGTATTCTGAGAGATAATATGCATTTATAAACATTTTTTGATGGATAGCAGTGCATTCAGCTGTAGAAAAATCAGTAGAAACTGTTTTTAGTGAGGAGCTTTCAGCAACAGAAAAATTTTAAAACAGAAATATGCGAAACAAAAATATCAAAATATTGTACACGAAAATAAATTTTTGAAGAACCTATGTTTCTCTTGTAAAAACGAAACACTAAAACATACATAAAGAAATGGCCCGAGAGAGGCCAACTAATTTAGTATACAGGGTGGTCCAGTACACATTAGCACATCATTATCTGTGTTGTTTTTGAAAATATGAGAAAACTTTATCAACAAAAGTTTTTGATAATTGTGCATATAAGGTTCCTCCTCACCGATTTTGATAAAATTTAAATATGTCGTAAAACTGAACATTCTGCAGAGTCCCTCACTCACCCTAAACAACAAATTAAGTAAACAATAGTGACTCTGAAAGTTTTTTTGCGAATATCTCGGAAAATAAAGAGACCACCGCGTCGGTTACATCTATAGGAAACAGTTATTCAGAATGATGACCTTGACAACACATTCCAATTTCATTAAAATCCGTGAGGAAGAGGTGTCTCGACAAGTTTCCCCAAAATCTAACCAAACGTCTAACCCAAAACTAACTTAAACCGAACCGAATCCATTTTTTATGTCGTTGTTGGGTTAAATTGGGTCGAAAACTACAAAACAGTATAAAAGTCTATAATTTTTAGTAAAGTTAAAATTCAGCCCGTAATGTTTTATATTTAAGAAACCAAACTTTTGTCATCATTTGTTGTAAAAAGTTCACATCGTATATAAATCATTTGGCGATCGTCGTGATATATCTGTACAAACAGTTGATGAGCCGCCTCACCATGCTATCGCTACGGACGTGCACATATAGGCAAAATTCAATGTGATAATAACTGCAGTTTTTCGCGAGTATCTCATAAATTAAAGCTGCGCGGTGGTTATATGTATAGGAAAAAGTTGTTCAGAATGTTGAGTTTTACAACATATTTAAAGTTTATCAAAATTGGTGAGGAGGAACCTTTTATGTACAATTACCAAGTTTTTGAATATAAGGAGGATTACAACATGGCAATAATAGTTTTGTTTATAGGTGAAAGAATTTTGGAGGTTTCAAGGTCAGCTTCATGTTTTTAAATAGAAATATATATTTTTCTGTGCATTATTCGATTTAGCTCGTCATTTTACATGAAAAATTGTTAACCTATCTATGTAAAAAAATTAATAGTTTAAGAGATATTTCAACTTTAATTTTGTTGAATTCATATTGATAATATGAATGGTTAATACTATGATTAATAATATTATAATGGTTAATACTTTGTTATAAAGAATGACGAGCTACGCCGAATAGTTCATAGAAAAATACATGTATATGTTTCTATTTTAAATTGAAATCTCCGAAACTCTTTCACCTACTACTAAAAAAAACTTGCTATTGTCACGTTGTAGTCCTTTTTATAGTGAAAAACTTTGGTTAATCAAGTGTTTTCATATTTTCAAAACACAGTGGAGATAATGATGTGCAAATATGTTCTGAACTACCCTGTATTGAGTGTACAAATTAGTTTGTGACTCTCGCTTATTTTGCTCATCGTACGTAGTTTCTAATATGCGTCCTTTAAAACTTCCAAAACAATGGGAATAACAATTGGATCGATTACTTCAAGATTTTTTCATTGAATGTGACCTCAAGAATGGCTGCAGAGGAAACACAGTATGAAAAAAGCAGCTAGACTTTCTCAAAGGGATGCTAATGCCACTGTAAACGCTCTCTATAAAGTGGAATTTATGGCTGCGGGGTGAACGAATAAACGCACGCGATTTCTTTTGCTTCCACAAACAAATATTTTGTCAGTTGATTGAAAACCCAACTACATACATATATACAATATATTCAATAAGTATCCCCTTAATAATCGAATTGGCACGATGTAATCGCGTATCGGTAATTTATCATTTTCGTCTGAATTCAATTATTAATTCATTTATTTTACATCGTAGTAACCAAACAAATATAAATATGTTCTAATTTTAACGATTTAGGTACTTGTGACTCTTTGCAAATGCAGATAACTGTGATTAAATCGAAACTATTGTACTTGTAGTCAACTATTTTATAATTGATTGATCGTAATTCTCTGCTTTGTTAATAAATGAAAAGAAGATATCGAACGAATGTACGTTACGATTCAATATAATGTACCTAAGTTAAATATTAGGGGGACCCGAAAGTAATGTCGTTTTTGTGCAAGTTATTTGGCTGCAGGTTCAAGAGAATAGTTGGTACTGTTTTGTCCAAAAATATTGTTTTTTTAGAGGTTATTCCCTTATATACCGATTCAAATCCAAAAAAGTTGCACATTCGGCATTGTATACTATACAATAGCTGCAAGAAACATTTATGATGTTTATCCGGAAGCATTGGCTGTACGTAAATGCCAACGATGGTTTGCCAAATTTAAATCGGGCAATTTCGATCTTTTTGACACACCTCGATCATTGAAGAACTCTCGGGAAAGCTTCATTCACCATGGTGAACCATGCAAGAGCATTTATATATCACATATTAAAAATAAAATGTCAATAAAAAATTATTCTACTTTAATTTTATGAAAAATACATTACTTTCGGGTCCTCCTAATATAATAAAATAACTGTTATGTCAATGTTAATTACCGTATGTTGCATTCTTGAGAAATTAAGTTATCACCAAGTTGTAGGGCTAAAATTGGAGATACGTTAACACTTTAAGAATTACATTAAGGGTTTTACCAAAACCACGCACACAAGTTCCACTCAAACGACGCTGCTGACAATCCCGATACGAAAACGTAAACTTTCGACAAGTATTCACCCACATGTAGTGATGGGATCGATGCCAATACTATCGGTGATACTCGACACAATCCGATACCAAAGTAATCGGTAGGAAGTATCGATACCTATCGAAATTTCAGGTACTTGGTATCAATTGTCGATACAGATTCTTCCTCATTCGTTATCAATCCAATACTGTACTCAAGTCAAAACGAAAGTATCGATACGTGTTTTACACTTACATGAATATTAATACCTGTTCGATGCCTATCCAAATATTCGATACCTAATGTGATATCTATCTAAATTTAAACACGGATACGATAGCGTATCGCATACAGTCAACGAAATTATCAATACAAATTGATGCTTGTAGAAAAGAATCGGATGTACATAATTCACGAAAACGTTACTTTCTACTAATTATGATAATAGTAATATGATACTTAAATAATATATACAGGGTGTTCACGCTATTACTAGCCAGTGTTTTTCTTGTAAATAGTAAATATTAGAAAAAGAAAAGAAAGAGGAAAAAGTACTACTGTTTTTTATACGCAACACAATGGGGTATGTAATTTTTTGTGTTTATACTATTCTGTTAGATATGAAAGAGATGTTCAATTTTTTAAATAGAATGCTCTATATTTTTTTATATCACATGAAAGCGTGTGTCTAAACGAATTCATCTGTATATTGCACAGTGAACTTCAAGGTCATGCAAGGTCAGAAATGGAAGAAACATTTTGAATATTTCATAGCAATGTGTTACAAGTATTCCTTATTCATACGAATCAGATGTCCCCATTCACATTCGGAGTGTTTACTTATAGTTTCTATTATGACGACATAATTTCAGTATTACTTCCAAAACCGATTAGTAATATCGAATAATAATGTATCGTTATTCGGTGGACGAGAAGGCGAGTATGGTACGCATTTATTACCAGTGCAATGGAAATAAAAGACGATGTAAATTGAAATACCTAGAAGAATATCCGAATATACTGAAATATTTTTATATTTCCTGTAATATAAAAAAATATACAGCATTCCATTAAAAAAATTGAAGGTCACCTTCATATCTAACAAAATAGTATAAACACGAAAAAATTACATACGCCATTGTGTTGCGTATAAAAAACAGTACTACTTTTGCCTCTTTCATTTTTTTCTAATATTTACTATTTACAAGAAAAACGTTGGCTAGTAATAGCGTGATCACCCTGTATATAGTCAGTTTTTGTAGAGGATTATCAGTTTATTGCTGTGATACATTACTAAAATATATTATTGTAAATATAAAGACATTGGGTGTACGTGGGAACGTGAGAAGTCCATTACTATACAGGGTGTCCCAAAAATGTTGTAATTCCTTGAAAGGGGTGATTCCTGAGGTCATTTCAAGTAACCTTTCCCTTGCGAAAATGTTATCCGCTGCTTTGTTAACAAAGACGTTGAGAATATTTTCGTAGAGGAAAAAGTTACTTCCAATGACCTCAGGAATCAGCCCTTTCAAGGAAGTACAATAATTTTTGGACATCCTGTATACCAGAGCGGCTCAACATGCCTATTAGCAGGGAAAGAAAATTGCTGCCCGCACGGGCAGACGCTAAACAGCTCCGCAATATGCATTTATACCATAAATAACACTTTCCCGATCATATAAATTGTAGAATAGCCTATTAGTACGGCCCTGAACACGCGAATCAGCCTGGTTAGCGTTCGGTCGCCTCCGCCGCGAAATTCGTTTATTTTAATTAATTGTTCTAGTACAGTCCTGTTCAGCAAGCCTTGCGGCGGGCAAGGGCGTCCGCCGATGCCCGCGGGCATAGCTAAGGACAATGTGACGTCAGCAGGAAAAATATTGTCATAGGCTGAACCATCGAAAGGAGATGTGTTTCGTTGCCCTCCAAGTCGCTTATGCCCGGGGAACCAAATTCTCTGCCCGCACGGGCTATAGTTGAGCAGGACTGTTCTAGCAGTATCGCCAGATGACGGAAGGAAGCATGAATCGAGAGGAAAAAGTTCTCTCTCTGCCAGTACCGGAGAATGCACGACAGAGACGGAACGCGTCACGGGGCCGGGCCGTGGCGGAAGCGTGAGGGAATAGCGCGGTAGAAGGGGAAGTTAGAGTGGGAGAACAAGTCTTGATCTGGCGACTCTGTGTTCTGGTAAATACCAAGTATCGTAAACTTTTATATAATATCGATATCTGATCGAAACTTATGTAATGGTATTGATAATATCGATACAATATCGGTCCCATCGCTACCCACACGTGACCACACATTGACAATAATGGTCACATTGGCAATAAATGTGTTAAGCGTTTATCGTCACGAATTGAAGATATTTGTCAGTGAAACATTCCGCGCGAGGTGATTCTCGCACCCCATTAGTGTTGAAGACATGTTCATTCATAAACGATTTATCCTCCCCTAAATACAGAAGTTAGCCGAATATGTTTCGACCGGATATTTTCCTCGGTAATGAAACCAGTGCAGCTGTAATGCCTATAATATAAAACGAGCCACGCGCGCCGCGGAGCTTTATTAAACCTGTCTGTTTCATAGTAAACTAACTTAAGCGGTAGGCTAACGCACCGCTGTTAGAAATGGTGGTTTTGATAAGTAAGCTCGAGGACCAAGCCGGTACCCCTCGTGAGCAATCACGGCATACGCTCGTTACGTTTAAACGGCTCGTTAAAACCTAGCAACGTGTCATTTTCTGGTAAATTCGCGTCGCTTGGCCGAGGCACAAGTCTACGCCGTGCGACGAGGCGTGGCGCGCCGCCGAGAAAAAACAACGAAAGAGCTCGTTAACAAATTCTATATATTTACTGCGACCTTTGTGCAATCGTTGGAACACCATTCAGTAAACGAAATTTGTATGTATTTCTTGATTTAAATATTTTTGTTCTTTTTTGTTTTTAAATAGATTACTTCAACTCGTATAAATATAAATATAAATATAAATGTTATTCCTTTTTTTTTTCGAGCGTAATAAAATTCTATTCTTTTGTGGCTAATATTTCAGCATTAAACTAAATGTAGGCATACAATAAAGGTAATTGTGAAATTATTAAGGATAAAAAGGAAACTAATGTGAAGAAAATAGTATGGTAATGATAAATGATCTCTTGAATATATGAAGGATGACAATATAAAAATTAATTTTTGTATTTTTGAATTAGTTATAATAGAGAAAATTTGACTCTAAGCAGAACATATTAATTGTTATAATACTTTGCAGATACGGCTTGTAATTAGACATTTTGCGGAGTAAATACTCCCCTTGAACCTAATATAATTACAATGTGTATACTCATGCATTGTCTAATTAAATAAATCTACAGAAGGATTCATTTAAGATGTACGTATAATTGAATATTAATTTGTATAATTTGGATCAAAGTACTAAGCATAAAACGATATATGATAAAGTAAAGGACATTGAAGATATAGTATAAGTCAGATTTTCTGTAAGTATAGAATAAAAACGAATCAACCTTATATCATAAATATTTTATAAGTAATGAAATTAATATTATTTGTTAATTCCTTTACGCGTTTCCTTAGTTTAAAATTAACGATTTTAATAAATTACAGACTGATTGTAAAATTTGTTTAATATTTTTTACCTGAATGAACCTTCTCTGGATACTTCTTGCAATCGTCAGAAATTCCTTCTGCAGTGTTAACTTTTTCATCTGATCAATCTCACTACTTTTTAGTCATTTACTAAAGTAAGTCTATCGCTGAACGCATTGCATAATTATAACTTTTATTATAGTTTCCTATTTTTCATTCAATAAATCTATAGAATTACCATTTTACATTTTATTTTAAATCGATTACGTTCTGTAGTAAATATACTCTACCAATCAACTCGGTTGTACAACACAACACAAAAATCTATTTCCGATTGAGTCGTCAATTCAATAAAGAACCATGATTAAATCATACTTTTATAGTAGTTTCAATATGGTAGAAACAAGAAATACTGTTTCTTCTGGCTAATCTACAATCAAAACAATTCTGCAAATTCGATTAAAAATTAGGACACAGGAAAATGGTAGGTTGAGTAATAAAGGGATTCGGGAAAGGTAAATAATATTCGTGTTTGGTTCTACAATTTCTGTTTCACTGGAATGTAATTTGCGACTGGCTGTGACAAGAATTTCGCTTTTGTAACTGGCTTACCCACTATTAACTCGTAATTAAAGAAAGGTACAACATAACGCGTAGACGTTTCTCTTCTTCCTCTCTTGCGGATAAATTTTCAGGTAATATCTGCTAGAGACTATACTTTGGGAAAGCAACCCGTAAACGATGTATTATAGATGAACGTAGAAAGGTAAAGTGGGATTAAAAACAGATACGCTAACAAAACGAATACTGTGATATTTCTTTAACGTGACCCTAACATAAATCTTTTCCTCAAAATCTATCATTTCCTTATTCTCTATCTGAACTAATTGTAGAATTTCTCTAAACGTTCTAGGTATATTTTGAAACAGCAAACATGATCGATTAAAACATATATAACAACTGTGAGACTTATTTATAATAATAGTGCTCAAATTTTTTTCTGTAAAACTAAAAAAACACCAATTAAAATACAGTGGCCGAAATAATGATAGGTTCATTGCGCGAACTAGGTTGTTTAGTGTTCTTGTTTCTACCTACGTTGTGGAACGTATCTTGCGGTGTCTGTTATTGTTTTTAGCTGT
>CM052123.1:1098497-1110967 GCA_028454245.1 Halictus quadricinctus
GCGATATAATTCGGATCACATTTACACTAATTTTCCGTTAATGTAATTGTTATGGGAAGTAACATTCATGGTTCATTACACACGTAAATATCATCGAAATTATATCATATTTGGTTTCATTTTAATCAGAAAAATGCCACGAATATGTTGGTAAAAGTTACATAAAAAAATAACGAAAAATAAAGAAGTTTTGTAATTGGCGACGACGGCTCTCGAGCCTCGCCGTCCGCATCTCCGTGCAACATTATATCGGAGACGGATATTCCTTCCGTTTGGACGTCAGTCACGTTTGTATGTCACAGGTTTCTTATGACTTCCACGCGGGATGGCTCTTAAGTTTCCAGCGTGTCCTGTGTATTTCGAATGGAACGCTCGGCGAGAACCACAGATTTCATATGAGTGTCAGTAAAAAGAACGGCGGTACTGACATACAACGAGATTTCACTGTATCTCCTCTACGCCTCCACTTGCAAGAGTATCATTTAAACCATATTATGTAGTTTCTTAGACCTCACAACTTGCGTAAGTAACATTTTCTCGTATTGTTTGAAACAACCATGATATTCAAGTGGACAGACTTCGTGGGACACACTGTATACAAATATACATTGTCGATCAGAAACGTTAAGACACTGACGAAAGTTGAGATGAAGTTCAAAAATTTCAATTGCCATATCGTCGAAAATTTTTATTTGAAGTGATGTCTTGGATTATAAAAAATTTAATTAATAAATCTTAGGAGATAGAGAAGAATTCTTTCTTTCGTGTATCAAAGCAACAAAGATTTACAGTTAGTGTATTCAATGGATTGACGTGTAGAAACTAATTGAAAGAAAGATATGAATAACTACTGACAGAGCACACTGCCCATTGTAGGACACACTGTATACCCTTAGGCAACATATTTTGTATGTGCAACAGAAGCAATTTCAAAGCAACAACAATTTCAATATGAATTCACCTGGAAACCGTTCTCTCCGCTACTCGGGAGAAAATTTAATGGATACAATGGCTCTAATCGTTGCCATAAAATTTGCAATCGCGCCGGATGCTCCAGTAATAACGCGCAAGGCATCGTGCCTAAGCAAACGAAATAAATCAAACTGCAAACAACACCGGAACCTATAACGCGGCACCTGTTAATTACAGCCGCGGGTTTAACCGGAATTAATTCTGAGACAACGTTAGCCTGCTCGTAAACGGACGACAGTATAGAGCGAGGGTGTCTGGCGACGCCGAGCACGAGTGGAACACGTTTCATCGTACCGTAAGTAACTGCCGCACGATACGGACATCTCCGCGTTGATTGCATAAATTATTAACGTTAGTACCATTGCCAGGCTAACGTTGAAATACACTAACCTCGGGTATACGCGAGGCCCTTAAAACGAAATATGAAACTTTATGTACGCGGCCCCGTTTCACGACGCGCAGCCTTGCCAGCTTCCTTTTACGTTTAGGTCGTCCATCGTTTGGAGAACCGAGTGAAATAATAAATGAATTAAACCTATCGTACCACCGCGGAATACTCACAAGCCTGTCAATGCTCCCTGGACATATGCGGTACGTATTGTCAGCTTTCCTGTTATTTTACTATTATTAATTTTCACAAATTGTTTGAAAATGTGCAAAACAAAATGTCTTCCAAAGAAATAGTTCCTGCACGCACTTCTTGTATACTGTAATACTTTTTGCGTAGGATGATAAATTACATTGACAGTAAATTAAAAAGTACACAGATCCGTAACAAAGCTCCAGCGTTCTTAGAATGTTGTAGAAACAATGATTTTAAGGAAAATGGAATAGTAGAGATTTCTGTGGAGTAGCACAACGTTTATTTCAGGTTTTTGTTAGATATAAAATAAATAAACAGAATATGTGTTCCTGAAAGTTTGTGTAAAGGTTCAAAAATTTGTACAGACACCTTTTCGTAGTTTTCGGGAAAATGTTCGACGACCGCTGAGAAACACGACGCAGCTATCTTTAATAATTGTAAGAAAAATAAATTTTAACCTTGCGTGTGGTCGATCCTTCGTAAATTTTCGATAACATAAATCTAATAAAGTTGTAACCCAATTTATAGTTTCCATAACATAAATCTAATATAGTCGTAACACGAATCTCACGTAATTTAATCTAAAATAAATTTAACATGGCGTTCCATACCTACTTATCTGCTTACGATGAAATCACAAAAATTCCAATCGATCTCAGCGATTATCTAAATGGTTATTATAATATTTAGCTGCAGATTTTTATTATAAAATATAATCGTTACACGTACTAGACATAAAATACTGTAATTAGATTGTATAATGTAGTCATTAATGTGCTAAATGTTGACACGACCTTTATAAATTAACAATATGTGTAAAAAGAATATTTCCAGTCATCGTAACTCGCTATGATTGAGTTTTGCAGAAACGAATTCCAAATATAAATATGAAACAACCCACGCGGATCTATATATGTATGTATCGTGTATTTCGTTGTAGAAAGCCTTGAATTAGATTTCGATTTTCTTATAAATATTTGTAGTTTTCAAGTATTGTAAAAATTAAAGTGTGAATGATACAGCAAAAACAATTAGAATTTTGTTCACTATTTTTGCTCTAGAGCAAACTTGCTAGATATTAAAAACTCCTAACCTTTTAGAGTGATTTGCTTTAAAGTGGTGCTACAACAAATCGATGATAGAAACTACAATATTAAACAACCACACTGCAAATCGACTATAATATATGTAACAAACTTTGTATTAATTTTAATATGCCATTGTATAATATTTAATACAGCAAGCAGTAGTATGTTAGCGACAGTTCCAAAGCATTTTTTTTTTAGAGAAATCTTTGTTGAATAATAATGAAACTAGCTGTGTCGAATTGCTTCCTTTCTAATTAATTTACCCATACAATAAGCGAATTCGGTTAAGAATTCTCCCCCACTTTTCAATTATGATTAGACAGCGGATCTTTATGCAAGATAAATTTTTTTTCTTTTTTAATTTCTTTCATAATGTGTTAAATAGGTTGAAAATAATATAGCAGTATTTTGAAATTCTTCTAATATTTTTACTGTTTTAAATTACACCTACTCAGTTTTGTCATAAATGCATAAAATCCGCTGTCTAATTACGATAGCTAACGACTTGTTAAAAATCATATTATCTACAATCAAGACTGATTTTTACTAATACGAAGGTAAGTCAAATCTTAACCGGACTTATTGTACAATTATAATCGTCTCTATCTATGCACAGGATGTCAAGAAATTATGCGCAAAAACCGTCACAGCATGATTCTACAGCTTAGGATCGGCGAAGATCTGTTAAAAAAAATCGGTGCAAAATTGACCTTGACCGACTTTTTCAAGGTCACACATTTGTTTATTGCATCTCAACTCAACCGTTCTTTTAAAAAATAATTATGAAGTATCGTAAACTATTTTATTCCGTATGTCTACAGTGTGTCCCAAGATGGTATAAACGTAGAGGTGGTAATTCTACATGAGAAAATGTAGAAGAAATTTTTTTCATTTGTCTCCTCGTTTCTGAGAAATTTGAGTTTGCAAATTCAGAATAGAATTTAAGAACGCTGGGCACGCGAACTTGACGAATTTTTAATAAAATGAGAAAATTTGATTCCATATTTTCGACTTATTTTCTAATGTCCACGTTTATAGCATTTTGGGACACCCTGTAGATATATGGAATAAAATAGTTTACGAAACTTTATAGTTATTTTTTCAGAGAACGGTTGACTTGAGATGCAATAAACAAATTTTTGGCCGTGAAAATGTGGGTCAAGGTCAATTTTGCACAAAAAATTTTTTAACATATTTTCGCTGATAGCAAGGTGTAGAATCACGCTGTAACGGTTTTTACACATAATTTCTTGACACTCTGTACATGAGTCCGAATGGATGTTCAAGTAGGCAGGACTTAAATTCGATTTGCATGTAGTACTATTAGTACAGTGTTATTAATACTACCATTTTGCTTCACCGCCTTCTCAACAGTTGCAACGATGAGTGAATAAATAGTACACGTATCTTTATCAAGTTTTTGAGTATTGCAGGCAACGAAAACCCACCAAAATCTTGCATAAACTACATAAACAGTTTAGGGGTGATACGTTGTGAAGGACACTATAGTGTTTACTTGGCTGAAATCTTGTTCCTTGAACTTTTTCTTATAACATACTGTTTGTGAAGACAGCACGTGTTATCACGATGATGACTTCTCCCAGCGTTAATTTAGTAACACAGACTACCATAGGCTGATCACGAATGAATAACTACACACAAAGCATGCTATTTGCACACGTATACACCTATGACCTATATGATATGCGATACTTTGATGAACCCGAGCTGTGTTATATTTACACGTTTCGGCGTCCGACGCCTCTCTAGCTTCGTGGCCCTTCACGGGGTATGGGACATGAAAGATTTTTTCAATTTGAGGGTGCTCGAAAAAAAAGACAAAGGAGAAAAATAATTTCGGACTAGACAATAGTTATGAATTTACGAAAGATTTCCAGAAATTATTTGATTTATGTACCTACCATCGTACACAGTTCGGATTGTATTTTTTCGTCAGTGTTCTAAGTTGTCTTTTAAGGTGTTCTGTTGAATCTTGATTGCGTCGACTTTCTTATTAATTTGAACTTGCTCTGATTTATTGTGTCAATATTGTGTATAATGAAGGACATGATCAAACATCGGTAGGAGTGAAATGTGGAATGTGTCTATTAGAACGTCGTCAGTATTAAATTCGAGTTTGTTGTTGGGACTCATATATTGTTATATCTTTCGGCTATCAAAGTACGATTTGATAGGTGTTACAATTTTCGTATTTTCACTAAAACGATGCTCGCAAAACAATGAACCAATTGAAGAAGCTAATTTTTACGGTTGCTTCATTTTGCAATCAACCAACACGTTGACGCTGACTATTATAAAATTATATTCGAGTCGCTTTACGGTAAAAAACAACTGGTAGGACCCCTTATCGTTGTCATAAATGATTTATCCGCAACTATGTTTAAATAAAACGGAATAAAGAATATCTAAAAACATATTAAAATTCATTTCATTCATTTCATTTGATAAGTAATGTTTTACACAAAACATTATCATAGAATTTAGAATGTCTCACTTTAAGATAAAATACATAAAATTAGATTGTACCAAGACTTGATTAAAAAGTTCGTTCACAAATAGAAAGAAAATTATGTCTTTTGATGCGGTTAACACTGGAACTACCGAACCAGTCAAAATGACTGGTTCCTAATGTTTCTTTCGCAATTACTGAAATTATAAAAATGTTTTCATCAGAATTTTTTGAATGAACTTTTTCATTGAAGCACATGTTAGAATAAAAATGGTGTTAGGTTTGAATAGATGTAGTCTTGTCATTATTACAAAGCAATATTCATCAGTTGTATTTATTGCTCGGTAGTTCTAGTGTTAAGTCCCTTTTGATTCAAACAGTAGAAGAGCAATCACCCTACGAACAATAACTTTGCAGATAGAAAACGCTGTGCAAGTTCTAGAACGCTGAAGCACGGAGCATCGTTGGACAAATGGCGGAATTTGCTTTATCGGGGCCCTGAGGGTATAGCAGTAACGCTTGAAGCGGAAGACAACGTAACGCTATGCCTTGCTATGTGTCAACATTGCACGAAATATGCAGTGAATGTTCAGTCCCCTCCATGCTATGCCCACACCACCAAGAACGCCTTAGGACGTTGTCTTTCTTCGGAATACAAAATCTAACTTACTAGGTCTATTCTAAAAGACGCCTTTGGGAAACTTTTGGTTCATAACTTCAACGCGGTGACTGATATGACAAGGGGAGAAAAATTAGATTTTTAAACATCTACCATTCCGTTAAAAAGAAAATTACCTATTTAATGTCAATGTCGATTCTAATACCAAATTTCTCCTTCTTCGATTGAGCATCGGATAAACAAAAGAAGACACACCATATTCAATGGCTTTACTAATTGTGTTTCAAATACACAATAGACTTGCTGTTTGTCTGATGCGTGGTTCAAAATTTTTTCATTAGTATCACTAATGTAGTGAATATGTTGAACGGCATAATGTATCATACTGTATGCAAAACAGTTACATTTGGAAAACGAGAATAAGTATATTTCGTTTTAGCGTACCTAATTTCAGAGCTTCAAAAAATAAATTCCTTTTTCTGAATTATACAGATGACCTAAATTAAATGATAGCTAAGTTTTGGATTAAAAATCGAAAATACTTATCCTCTTGTTACTTTGTGTAAAAATACAAAGTGTATCGCTGACGTTAGAATAATCCGGAGTATACTACAAACAGTTGAAATAAAATGCTATTTCTATCAAAAAACCCATTAATCTGAACTTTCATCTATCGTACATTGTATAAGTCCAACTTTGGGTTATTACAATGTCGACAGTATACTTTTCGGTTTAACTCCATTTTGGAAGTTACTGGGCCGGCCACTAGCTTGCAAATCTACGTTATCGACATCACGGTGTGCTTGAGCTACCATCTAACGGCTCCGCTTGTTAGACGACGCGTAACACTGAGTACATACCAACATGGCGGCGCCCTTACCTGTAAAAAACGCTTAAGATCGCTCAACTTTAAACACACATAATTTTTGAACCAGTGAATTCCTCTCATTAACGCTTGGATTTTTGGCATTTTCTCGTAAAAATCTACACGATTGTATAAAAAAAAAGATAAAAATGTCTGGGTTGCCAAGGTGAAGTTTAACCCACTTTTCACTTAAAGTACAGATACAATTCACACATAAAATTTGATGGTGTAGTTGTAAACACAGTTTACATCAAATAGAAGTAGTTTGAGACGTAAAAAGAAAATTACGAACTGCATATAGATGTCAATTTTTCGAAAATAAAATCGTATTTAGTTTTTAGCATACGTTATAGTGAAAATGAATCCTACATATTCATAATTTATAACTTAGGAAAGTGAAAATAAGATACCTACGCATGTGATAAAATGAGCTAAGATAGATCGTACCACGATTTTTTTCATCCAATTATAATGAGTTGCATGCTGATAATTGTACAGGTTGGATTCAGTGATTCTGAATTTTCATCCTGAGTAGTATCATCCTATTATGCGTCGTTGTGTCTAAAACTCTAAAGTCTCTTTATGTACCTGAATTGACTTTTTAAATCTTTTTCTCTCTGACGCTTTCGCCTGATTTATAAATCTATCAATTTTCATGAAAACATATCGTGATGAAATTGGCTGACTATCGAAGTATAGAAGAGAACATTGTAAACAATTTGAAATCAAAGAAGACTGAATGAATGACGCATAAAGGAGAAATATGTATATTATAATATATTCGTTAACACGTTTTTGTCGCCATCATATCGCATCGCGTGACGAACACAATCTCGTGTTTTCGACAAAGAATATCAAATTAATTGTATGCGTACTTTTAATTCAAATTATAATGGACATATTCGGGCAATATGTATAATTTTTCATAACTTTCATACACCATACCGGTTCCATTTCATAAAATATAACTAAAAAAAGTTACTGAAACAAATCATGGTAACGAACACGTTGAATGTACAGTGTGTACATGTGCATGTTGTTACATTATTTATCAAATTTTACTGGTACTACTGCGAAAGTCACTTTTTGTTGCAAATAGATTCCAAGTTATTTTAAACGCTTCAGTTTAATGTTCCACTTGTTAAACGTTTTAAATGTACCCGTTCGAATATTTTCGTGAATCGTCGTAGGCATGCATGCACGTTTCGTAAAGCACAGAACAAATCCAAAAAAATTAAATAGCATTTTTTAATACTAAAACGGCCTTTCATAATATTTCCCGCGTTTACATTTCCTGGGGCGCGTTTGTTGTAAATTCAGAAAGTATGAAATGAAAATATGTATTACTAATGTGTCAAATGTCCGCAGAGAAATTCTGTTTCCGACGTATGGAATAAACTCCAGCAAGAAAATTGTTTTTCCACCTACATTTTACCGTGTGTATGAGTGTGTGTGTGTGTTCACGCGCGTGTGTGTATGTGTGTGTGTTCAACAAGTTACATATGAACAGCTCGAAACATTTTTCCTGGTTCAGCACGGCGGCGTCAGCTCAGACTCTCCTCGACACCTAATTTGAAGAACACATTGCACACACTGTACACGCGTGCGGATTCGCGAGCGCAACGATTCACGTCGACGAAGAAGTTGCGCAGCCATGTTTCTACGTCACGAGCGGCCTGCTCGCCGCGCCGCGCCGTCGTCGCAAAAACGAGTTGCTTCAGCTGCCACTCTGAATGTTGACGATTCTTTTCAGACTTTGTATGACGCCAGAAAAGGGCTCGGTATAATTTAGTCGCGATTACACGCTCCGCCTTGTTTACAGACGCGAACCAGGTATACGCTGTTATTTCCGTGGAAAGGTGCTCTTCACCGTAAAAGTCGGTCTACCTCGAGGGCAGATAAACAGAGAAAAAGTAGCTCCAACTGCTTTTTACCAGGCTCCGTGTTATTCCGTTTCCGTTTTCCTTCGCAGACCGGCGACGTTAAATTTCGGCCTCAAAACAACGAATAATTAGACTGCTCGAGAAATCAGTTACGGAGATACAAGGTGTAATCGAAAAGAAACCGGACTCCTGTGGTCCCATAAAAATCACCGATTAAACTCTACGCCCTTATTGATGACAAATTTCATCTTTCGAATTTCAGTTGTCATTTGTTTAAAAATTACAGGCTTTCGAAGTTTGCAATGTTTGCCCATTTTGGCGAAAATTACGAATTTTTACTTTCGAATTTTTATCTCATGAACCGTTTGCCCCATTGAGCTAAATTTTTTGTTTTATTCAGAAAGCATCGGGTTATTGTAAAATAATTTTTTCAGTCTCGATAATTAACTTTATAATGTCGAAAAATGTAAACGAATTCCTTTTTCGCGTTTTTTTCGATGGGGCCAGGGTTTTTTAAATTATGAAAGAGTATGGTCAGATTACCTGAAGTATTACTATCAAAATGAGCCCTTCAGCAGGATGGAAAATTGAAAATTGGCGTCTCATTGAGCTGGGAAAGCATGCGGTGTACCCCCGTTTCAGGTAGGCGAGTCGTGCGCTCCACTATTATGGTCGGTTGCGGAACACTGATGTACATACACAGAGCTACTGTATTGTGTTTTCTATCTAATAAAAACATATACGTATTATTGTAATTTATATATTTACAAGCTTTTACTTGCGATGTGCACGGAATTGTCGAAAAAATGTTGGTGTGCCGTGGAAGATAAAAGGTTGTCGAGCACTATTCTATACCATTGGTTTCAAAGCAATACCAGCAGACCTCGTATACGAATAAATAGAGAGCGTAGTTATAATTATGTCATAATTTCTAAAAGTTTAGAACATAATACAGCTGCCGTTCATATTTTTCAAAAAATGTTAATAGACTATCTTAACACTTTGACTGCCAAACTAAAAACCCCAAAAATTCCATAAAATCAAAGCAAGGTATTTAATGAAATAAAAATTGAAAAAAATTAAATGTATAATATTGAATAGTCCTCCAACTTTCTTGCATTTTATAGATCCTAATCAAAGTTGGTACAATGAATACATTAATGTAAAAATTCATTTTTAAATCTGGACAAATAATTCCGTCACCCACATATGGGTGACATGGCAGTCAACGTGTTAAATATATATATCCCGAAAACATAAAAAAGATTATATACTTTTCTGACGGGGCAGCTACGCAATGTAAAAACAATTAACAATTTCGGTGTATTTGCCGAATGACATTTTTTTTGCAACAGTTCATGGTAAGGGACCATGTGACGGTATTGGAGGAAGCATTAAAAGACTTGCAGAGGGTCACTGTACTCCCCTCAATTCGAGTCAATTCCCCTTATCTGGCGGCACTGTACTGGCGACACTGTAGTCGCACTTTCGATACTTGCATGCGAATATTGTCTGTTGCATTCCGTGAAGACTCGTTGGGAGTAATATCGGTTGCCAAGTAAGGAAAAGCGCGTGACACGTGATGGTATGAGACGCGATGATGCGATATAGTAGCGACATAGTAGAAGTGGGAAATCTCCTACAGCTACCTCGATAGTTGTAAGAACCTCGACACTTGCACGCTTTTTCTGTCGCGTTTCGTGCAACTACCGAGGTTCTACCGTATCTCCTGAGCCGTTGATTAGTGGAGATAAGAATACTTCGTAGTGAAAACGAATACTTGCTGTTGGATTCGAATAAAAATGTAAACGGTAAACATGGCTTGGAAAGAACGAACGATGAAAATGCAGGACTGGACGCAGTTAATAATTGGATTAGTATTTTCGTGCTGGTAATCCAACTAGCCTCTTTGTCCCAGCGATAATTCACTAGGTCCAACGTCGAACCGTAGCTGGCTTGCATTAATCAACGTCGAAGTAAAGAGCGTGGTGGTCCCATGACCTGGGGTTCAAGGAAGGTTCGACTTTATCAACGACTTTATCAGGATAATCGAATGGAGTCGGCCAACCGAACTCCACGGCAGAATGCATCGTCCTGACGAAGTGGTGGGCTATCGAGCGACGATCCTGACGAAGTGACTATTTCCATGGTTCTACATTACCATCGTATATCACAATCGACAGACTCGCCAATTTCGAACCGGTAAAAATTGCTCCTTTCACGCTGGATGCGAGCATTGTTTGCACTTCGCGACGGGAACAGTGATAGATAGCGCTCTATCGCGAACGATCTTTACGCCGTAATTAAACCGAGAGACGACGACTGTCCATCGGAATCCACTTGCCAGTTGGCCGAGGTGCAGAACAAATTGAATCTAGAATCTTCTATGCCATTTCTGCGCGATTCAGTACCTCCGAATTTTTAAACACATTCCGCGAATTAATATATTTTCAATATCAAGAATACAATTTAAACCGATGCACAGTGCGGACAAGCACTAGACGAGCTCACTACACGTGTATATCACAATGTACGATAAATTCCTTTGGCAACTGCACACGAGGAGGAAAATGATACTATTAATCATTTAACAATCATTACTATGCATAAATATTGTTAATTTTGTTTAAATTTATACATTTTATTGTTAAATTTTATTTTTTGTGAATAATTACCATTACATGTACATTGATAACCAAATTTAGATTTTTGTAAAACATTTTGCCATGGCCGCACTCTCTAGAGTGCCAAAAATCGAAAAATATTACATTAATTGTATGTGAGTGTTGCAATAATAATTCTGTACAATGGAAAGTGCTCACCAAGGTATATGCATTCTTTTTATGTCTAATAAAGCAGATTTATTTTTTGTATAAATTTTCAACGGTGGTTTTATTTATTAATTGCGTATAAAACTTCAAATTAACATACAACAAAAACGACAAAATATATACTGAGATTCTTACATATTCGGATATATTACTTGTTATAGTTTAATTATATATATTGTTTCGTCGCAAGGAACAATTCAAGTGGTGCTTGCCTTCGGACAATTGTTTATGATACGCTCGTAACTAAGTGATCACTTTCAACGATTAGGCACGGCGCAACGGTGACGACCTGCCTTTCGTTTGTTTTCACTTCCTATGGTTACGGGACGTCATAAACTAAGTCCTACGAAGGACCACCCAAACAAAAGGGCACTGTTCAAAAGTGTCGAGGATCAGCCTTGTTGAGAGACCGGCATCAGCTTACGCTCTCCAGGGCAAGGCCCATTCAGCTCATCTAAACAGGGTGACAATCAGTCAAGGATGCGCTGATTGGGTAATGCACCATTCAGCAGAACCAATCAGTGCACTTTCTCTTGCATGAGGACCGCCCTCTCAATACATAGAGGAGCCTCACGAGACGGACGAACTGAAATCAAACTCACTCTCGAGTTTTCCTTCAAACGTGAACATTCAGTTCCGAGTCTTTCAAAACGGATCTCCAACAATCAAGATCCGACGCGAAACGCTTTCGCGATCGAAAACAATCACACGAGACGAACCGACGCGTCTAAAGCAAGGCCTGCTAGATCAGCCTTACTGACGAGTCGTCTAGCAGGTCTGGGACGAAACGCGCTTCCGACTAAATTCAGACAATCAAACCTTAAAACAGCTGTCCAAGATTAATTTGGCGGACAGTAAACCTCGGCGGTATCGGGAGTGACGCGTCCGCGATCCAACCGGGCCCAAGATTTACGACCTTGGGCGGAACAATCGTCCGGATTTCACTTACAAAAAATCCGCATCCGAACATATATACAATACAGGGTGAATTCGATGAAGCAGGACACCTAAATATCTCCGTTACTTTTCGTTGTACAAAAAAACTTCGTAGGACAAAGTTACACTGTTTGAAGGGCCACATATAACGGTGTAAGGGAAAAAAAATTTCAAGCTCATTTTTATGAGATTTCAAGATTATCGATGTTTTTTTAAATGGAAT
>CM052123.1:1111067-1153256 GCA_028454245.1 Halictus quadricinctus
TTTTGTGTGGATGTTGGCTTTATCGTATACAGAACATCCAAAAGTTGGCTGAAGATTGGGTGTCCTTTTTCCAGTGGACTCAAAAATTTGGACTTCCGTTGTTAGAGTCCGGAATTTATTTTCTTCTGCCGCTAAACTCTTGACACTAAATTCTTGAAGACTGTCTGCAATTTCTAATTCTAACTGTTTTTCCAATGGTAGTTTCTCATTCTGAGAATCTGAAAGTTTTTCACTATTTTCATAAGAATCATTGTTATATTTTTCAAAAAGTCTGCTTAGAATTTGTTTTGCCATTTTATACATATCTGCCTTGGATGTTAAATTAAAAAATGTATCTTCTGAATCTTTTTGCAGAGATTCTGGATTATGCAGATATTTTATAAAGCATACAATAATCTTGTCTCTTCTTTTAGATATTTCGATATCTAAAATTTAGATATTTAGATAAAATTAGAATTTTAGATATTTAGATTTTTGTATAAAATGCATGAAGACAGAACATACAAGATTACTTTGAATTATCACAGGACACACACCAATCACTTTGCCACGTACATAGACACTTTCAGATGTACAGTATCTCACATAGTAAATACAGTTTACTACAAAAACAACCACTTTAACATGTGTTAACACTTTAACACAAAGTTAAGGGCACGGTCTTTGTAGATTCGCGATATGGTAGAGTGACTACGTTCACGACAAAAAATGATTTCACGTACCTCAACTTCTCGTCCTTATATGAGAATATTTTTCGCTGAGAAAGGGCTCATTCGAAAGAGGAAGGTTTAATCTAGCGCAATCTGGTCATAATCTGACGAGATTATGCAGATATTTGGTAATATAAGCGTTAGAAGTAGGCCAAAAATTGACGATGTGCATGCCGTGGAATCCAAGCATTTTTATGCCATTGGATGAGTTTTCTGGATGAAATCGAGAGTAGCGCGCGCTAAAAAATATCTCCAGTTACAAATTGAGCTATATTTTGTCTTGATTCTCTGCGAAATAAAGCCAATAGCTTGAAGCACGTTTCTGGCGTTAGAATTCATAATATCGATAATACAGAGCAAAAAATGTGACAAGTTTAGTCACAGACTTAAGATCCGTCAGATCAAGACCAAGACGGATCTTAAGTCCGTGTCTGAAGGCTGTGAATGGAAATTATACAGCAGTTACCGACCTGCTGACTCTGAAAAAGTCACGTGACTATCCCGGGACCTTAAGTCAGCGTGTGAGTGACAGTCAGTTTCATAATTGGTGGCGCACACTTTAAATTAGAATAACTTTTTTATAAATGGACCAAGCGACTTCAGTTTTTCTGCCAAGCTAAATGGGTTAGTTTGATTTACAACTCATAAATCAATTAATCAATTTTGATAAAGTTGTCAGCATGTGTATAATTCACATGAATCTGTGAAACATATATTCTAAATTTTCGTTACAAGCCCAAATAAAAAAGTTGTGAAAAGCAACTTTTACTATTTTTTTTTTTTCATAATTCAGACTAAACCCGATTTTTCCAAAATTTTCATTATTACATCATCTAGTAAACTAATCCACCTACGTTCGACAGCTTAGATAGAAATAAGAACACTAAACAAACTGGTTCTTGGCTAGTACTTACTGGCGTTGAAGTGTCGTGTGACTGCCTGATTGACTGACTGATCGACTGGCGAAAGACTGACGGAATACTGAACTTTGAAAGAATTTGTTTTCGACTTTTATATTCTTCGACATCGAATCTTTCTAGCAGCTGGTTGGCTAGTGACTAGACGGAGAGGAAAAGTGTGTACAGTTTTGTCTCCCCTCTCCTTCTTTTGAAGTTGTTTGCGGAATGCCGCTTAGTGCCAGAACGAGAGGGTATATCATATTCTATCCTTTTCCGAGGAAGGATATCGCTGCTCGGCCGACAACTTTATGGTCTGCCGCTACCTCTCGCCTCTCGCTCATCCTTCGTGTAATCTCTCGGCCCACTCGAGAACAAAGTCAAGCCGCATAGGTACTTTGACTCGAAATACGGCGGTAGCAGGTCTCATGCCATCACCTTATATTGATACAAAGCTGCAGTGCGTAGTAGCGCAGGTAGACCAGGCACCCTCAACAGGTGACCGAATTGGACGCAAGTTGCTGACCCGGTCGTAAACCGTAGGTCACCGATGAGGTGCGCGATGCCCTTTTGTGCGAAAGGGCACCGATTACTTTCGTTGAGGCGTGTTTATTGTGTGGCCGGCTCGAATTTCAGTTTGGGTCTACGCTGCGGTCGATTTCGGTCGATGACATTTTTTAGAGTCTTTCTAATTTCTTGGGACAATCGGCCTGGCCGTACCGTTCCCGATGGCACTTGACGTAGCAAAGACCCACACAGCGCCAGGGGCCTGTGGCCTTAAGGGGGCCGGCAGGCATTTGGCCTTGACTGTCACGCTACGTTACGCTGTGCCATGTTTCTAGACATTTTACGTCTTCAATAAGTAAGTAATCAATTAAAAATGCATACCACCGTGTTTGTACATGTCTTTGCTACGTCTGTATAGAGCCTTTTTTTCGATACGAACACTAAATCTCTCCAAATTAAGAGAATCTCTCAGCGGCAGCCATCTTGTGACGTCATACTTGCTTCAGAATTCGAATTTTCTGCCGAATATTACAAATTACTCCACGATGAGGTAGAAATTCGTAATTTGGGCTCTATACAGACGTAGATTGGACTTTTAGGAAATACAATTGACCACTTCTAAACTGCTCATTGCAATATTGAAGCGGCAGTTTGACTAGATTTTGACCCTTGCATACGTATATGGATTTCAAACCATGCCGGCCCCCTTAAAGTGAGAATTTTAGATGACGCATCAATGTTTCAATAATCGTTCCATTTTGCAATCATTTTATTAGTTCAAATATTTTTGAAATCTCTATGCGAGGTTAGAGCATTTTGAAAAATGGCATATCACGCTGTCAGATTCAATATTCAGAACTATGTGTCCCACTGATGGCGCATTCTTCCGTGCATGATAAGAAAAATTAAATATGACATGATATACACGCAGTATTGTATCATTAATGTAATATCCAGGCCCTTGGTAGTGTTCCAAATTTTTAGTAACAGCGTCTACAACGCATATTACACGCGCGCTATCTACGATCGTACACTGGTGCTGGCCGAAGCGAAAGAAGTTTCTCCGGAACCCTATTTCCATTCAGTTTCCCCATCTCAAGGAGAGATATACCGTCACTTTCCCCGCGAGTAAATAAACGAGGGGAAAAGGAAAAAGCAGAAATTGGAGTGCCCATGAGATATAGAGATTGTTGATTCCTATCAGGAAGAGTACTAAATCTATTCTACTATCTGCCGCCATAAACAGCGATTAATACCTTCAACTTGTGAGAGTATCTCCAGTGATTTATTATCTGTGCCCGTTAAACTTTATTTCATCTCATTTTCTGCTTCGAGCAGATTTAAAACTTTCGATCAACTCTGCTCGGATTTGCATTCTATCATTTGATTAACTCCGTCCACATTTTCTCTGTCAGCATTAATTCGCGTAAACGTCTTGCGAGTGCGCATCAGTGAATTTAATTGCTCGGATATAAATACGCCTAACAATAAGTGTTCGGTTGGGGATTTTGAAAGCGATACGCGGACGATTGTTCCACCCAATGTTGTAAATCTTGGGCCCGGTTAGACCGCGGACGCGTCGATTCCCGATTCCGCCGATTTTTACTGCCTGCCAAATTAATATTGGGCAGTCCTTTTGTTGCGAACGTTAACTAATGGCGAGGGTTTCTATGAAAAACGTTCTAAAACAATAAGTTTAATAAAAACAACTGCGAACATACAAAGTTCAATGCCAAGTTCTAGGCAAACGTTACAACGTTTAAGTCCGTACAAATGTTAAAGTGTTCTTAACCTAATGAAGGTTCGCAGTGTTCTATGCAAAGGTTATGAAGTTTAAGTCCGTACAAAAGTTAAAATGTTCTAAACCTATTGAAGGATCGTAGCGTTCTGACTCCTAGTTCTTCTGGAATTCCTTACCAAAGCTCGGGAAGAGATAACTTCTTTGGTAGGGATAACCAGGGGACGAATCACTAACTTTAGTAACTTTAGAAATCATAACAAACGAAAGGCAGGAGATGGCTCGAACGGTCGCCACATGTTGCACCGTGCCTAATCGTTGAGGGTGATCACTTAGTCACGAACGTATCATAAATAACGTCCGAAGGCAAACCCCGTTTGTACGGTTCTTTTGCGACGGAACAATAAGTATAGCACAATTTTAAATGTATTTCCTGTTCGTCGATCGGAGAGCTGTATCGTCGCACGCGTATAAAAATGGAGTTCCAGCTAACGAAAGCTCTCTGTCAGAGTGCACGTAAAGGACTTATCAAATATGGAAGTTCGATTGTTCGAGTAGTATCGGGTTCGACAGCGTATCTCTAGGAGTTCCGATGTGATGTTACGCTGTAAAATTTTGATGAACCACCTGTGAAACGATTTCTTCCAGATACGTGAAAAAATAATTTTACTTGGAAAACACTGTTCCCGTAGAAATATCCTCCAACCATACAGGCTGATTCAGCTAACCGTGCCACTGAAATAACTTGTAAACTATTTGGTATATGAAAAAATGGTAGAAACGACACTTGTATGGTTTCAAGAGTAGCATAGAATGTAATAATTGGTTTATTTCTGTTGAGGATATTATAGGAATTGTGTTGTTCTTACCATAAAGCACAGCGTTAGTGAATAAAGGAACTTTAGTATAAGTTCCCCACACTCCGTTAGGCTTCTTCAAGTTGTTACATTATAACAGCCAAAGCGACGTCGCGCCGGCGCGAGACGCCCCGACATTCCCGGATGTGAGTTTTACTTACAATCTGACTACTTTATTTCAACAATTTCGATTTCTCTCTTTTATCGACATATAAAAGACACTTCGAGATCATTTATTGTACACGGTACATTTTATCTTATGGTTGAAGAGAGAATTGAACCCTGTATAAAAAACTATAAAGGTATATGGGATGAAAGCCTACTAGTTACCGAGATGTTTTCTCTGTAAATGATTTTTAACACAAGTAATAAGTGCGATTAATTCACATTGAAGTGTTTCTCAAGATATTTCATAAATAAATAACATTGGAAGAGCACTCCCTTCTGCACGCTTAACTGTTGCGGTAATAATTTCAAATTGAATGTCCAACAATTAGAAAATAAGACATCATGTTAAAAATCAGTGAAGGACATTGTCATCATTCGTTCCACGGATTTAACATTCGAAACTTTCTTGTTATTCTTTGAAGAATTGGCGAAGGAAAAAGGTGCTTACAGTCAACTCGGGAATTACCCTTTTCTTTTCCCGACATCCTTTCTGGTACCCTCTGTATAATTCGCTTTTGCAGAATAACGTTGACGACCGTAGGATTTAATTGCACGGCGGATTGCCAATATTATTGCTTTTTCTTCATTTTAAAAGATGTTCCAAAGATAAGAAAGCTTATGTCAACAACAGAGGCAATAATTAATCAGCTTATAATTTTCCTACGTTTATGCCCATTAAGCTGAAGCATAATGTTCAAACATTGATTTGCTTTTTGTATTCACCAGAAAAGTTTAATTATTTTGCTCGCAGTAGATAAAAGTGGCCGAAAACTTTTAAATGGTAATTTACACAGCAAGTTTTCCGATTCCGTTTTTCACTAGACAACACAAAGAAAAGCCGTTCTGCACCGTCCAGATAAATTGACGCTCGATTTAACAATCCGGACTACTCCTTCGAGCAAACAAACTTAATTATCCCGCGGTTTCGTCTGCGTTTAGGTTGAGGTTCGAATTTTGTGGCCGTGAAGAATGATACGAGTGGCTGGCCAACCACCGACACTCTTTGCGCGACGCCTGTTAATTAGAAAACTTTCATTTCAGCCGGCTTAATTGAGCGTGACGCACTCCCCGCAACTGCTGTTTAGAACTGTCCTCTCACCCCTCTTTTTAGAAGTCCTTTCTCCTCTTATTTCTAGGATTACCCTTATCCCTTCTCCTACTTATGCTTGACAATCGAGATGGAGTTTTCTCCTCTGAGAAACAAGGGCTTTTCTCATAATCTACGTTTTTCCCTTCAATCGTAAGTAAAACAAGAAAAAGATAATAAAAGAAAAATTCAATTTCAGCTAACTTAACCCGCCGTGGACGCACTGGGTTCCTTTATGTCTAAGCGAAAATTACACTTTTGAATCCGTTCAAAGGGAAAGAAGAGAGGGGGGGGGGGGCACATTTTTCCGAATTTAATCCGTTAAATTCTTTTTTATAACAGTATTAAAGTAAAGACTTGAAGAAATATTCTAAAATTTTTTCAGATTTTTTGAAAGGCAAAAACAGTGAAAAATAGCCCTGGACATAAACGACCCGGTTAGCTTACGTACCTAAGGTGCGAAAAATAAGCGTACCCATGTAAGGTTAAAAGTATTGTCACAAATAGGCACCTTAACAATAATGAGTAACGATCAATACATAAGTAAAGAGTATAATTATTTGCAAGAAGGAAGCAAAAGCTATGCAAAATGGATTAGAAACAACAATAATCATCAAAAACAGTTGTAAAAATAGAAGAAGTAATTGATGTTTCTCTAAAAGGAAAACCTCTAGTGCTCGAATCTAATTGATACAAACAAAAGATTTACTAATTCTTAATAAAATTAGAAAGAGTAATTCACCTCTATAAGCTTCAGTCTTAAGTAATTGGAAATCTTAACTGTAATGACTAAAAGTAGTTCATCCGATTTCAAACCTTTAGACGAAATCAAAACGAAATTAAATAACGGGTTCATTAGATATTCTGCGCACTTGTCTCATTAGATATGCTGCCCACCAAACTGCAAATCAAGAGCTCTAAAAATTACAGATTACCCGCGGAATTAATGCTAAAAGGCTGATTAAAGAATGGACAGCAATATATATATATATCCAATACTCTACCTCAAAAGCTGCAACAATTCGTTATGCAGAGAATGAGTAATTATAACCGATGTTATAATAATTTATATTATAAGGTGCACCTCAAGTCGGAAATTCTATACGAGCACTGTGGAAGGCAGAAGAGAATGAAAATGTATTAGTAAGTTGATATAAAGTTTATTCGAAATACAACGGGAAGCGCTGATTCTTTCATTCGAGAGTTTACTTGAACAGAAGTACTGCTCCGGCGCGGCGCGGTGGTGGGTAATTAGCGACCACTTCGAATTTACCCGCAGTTTTCAACGAGAAAAAGCCGACTGAACTTTAACTTTCTGTGCAATCGGTTATATAGTCGATTAAAGGCTTGAAATTAATACAGGAATATTTGCGAAAGTGCGCGCATTCAATTCGAGGTAATTTAATCCCTGAAAATACAGGGAATGGCGAAACCAATTCAGAAGTGGTATTAAATATTTCAGGCGGTAAATTTGTGACCCTGTTTAGTGGGAATTCAGGAGGAACGAAAACGTGATTTTTAGTCGTCGTTAAATTCGAAAAATGTCCCAAAGGGATTTTATTTAATTACATTTTGAAACGCATAAAACATTGCTGAACATCAGCCTGTTTCAGAAGTTAAATTAACGTTTCCGTTTATAATGTATGCAATTCTGTGAACTATATTAATGTGAATATTGGCTGGAGAAACCGCTCAGCCATAAATTAAAAAAAAAAAATCATTATTTCAACGTTCGAGTAGGAGAGACCGGGGCAAATTGATACATTTTTCAGTTCTGCAATTTTTGTTTGAATCAGTTTCGTAAAAAAAGTATACGAAAATGTTCTTTGAATGTATTGTAAGTGAAACTTATAGAGAAATATGTACAAAATAAGCCATAAAATATTAACATGATAAATGCAAAGTGCAATGCAAAGGCTATAGCCGGATAAGACGATCAAAAGTGCCTCCAAACAAAATTGATTTTTGGTTAGACTATTCTAACCATACCAACTATAAACCTCTCTGTGATAAGTTTCATGTCGATACCCCTAACACAAGGAGAGTTATAGGGTGGGAACGGTTTAATCAATTATGCTCTACATCTTCTGTTCAGCTCAACAAAAATCCACGAAGAAATTCATGAACATTCTACCTAACAGTACACATGATAGTGAATTATTACAGATTTTTTGGATGCAAAATCGATTTTTAAAAAAATCCGGAAGCATAAAATTTCCTTTTTTTTTTATTGAAGTTTTCAGAGTACCACATTTATATTATTATGTTACTTGTGTCTCATCGTGGTTATGGTAATAAGATATTGTTGAAACCATTGTTCTTAATTTTTTCAGACTTTTTAATAAGTTGCATCGTCGTTTACAAAAATCAAAATCGAAAATCTGCATCGAGTGATTTTTTTCGTTAAAAACTTTTATTTTGTTTTTTCTTAACCATTCGACTATACACTTTTACTTCTTCATTTTTATGGGTGCAAAATGCAATAAAAAACAGAAGTTCCTATTTAAAAATTTTAGCCTAATCATTACAAATCTTTTGAAAGTCATCGCAAAGTCAAGTGAATATTAGCATCGCGTTTCCCCTTAAAACTCCACAATATTCGACTAAATACTTTTTTCGTATCATTCATATTTTTCGAGATAGTTACACGTTTCCAGATAAATCGCACACACTGTATAATTATGGACATCTACATGCTACACTTTACGTAAGCCCAGTTCATACATGGGATGCACTGAATCCATCCTTCACTTTGTTCAGATTTTGGAAATCGTTCGAGACAAATTAAACATAATTATTATTTTTTAGCGATAGTTTGAGTAACCAATTTTTAGGTTAGCATCTCTGTTTTTTTCGTTATATATATGTATATATTTTGCATATATATGTATATATGTCTGTACATTGTTTCAGCGACAATGAATCTTTCATTGCGGTATAAGCTTTCTCAAAAATGTCTCGCGACATTTCGCCACCTTTTGATTTTTTAATATAATTTCGAACCATTTTTGTAGGAATGGAAGAAGAGAATCCAATTAAAACAGAAACATAATTATCATAAAACACAAAACGTAATTACCTTCTCCCCAAATAACATAACGCCAAATCACAGTAGTTAGAATATAATGTTTTGTATAATATCTCCAGATGGATCGAAAAACCTGCTACCGGAAGGAAAAAGATTGAATAATAACTATCGACGCCTGTGTACACAGACACAAATTTCATCGTAAGGAACAGTTACCTAACGAACCTTGAATATCTAACCAAAAATCTAGTACATATACATAGTGTCCAGGTACATAATTTCATTATATCAACTCGCTCCGGTGTCCCCTTTTTACCTTGGTTAAAGGAAATCTGCATAGCGGAAACTGGTTAACCGTTAACAGCGGGGCAAAACATGCAGAGTTTTAAAAGCAGATTCAAAACGTTCGGTTCGTACAACGTGAGCAAAGTTAGGGAGCATTCAACCGCAATTCATACTTCACATCCCTTGCTTTTTCTTCCCGGTGTTTATTGCTGGCCGCCCATTCAGACCAATTTTAAATTTGACAAGATATACGCTGCACGCAAAACCAACAAACTCTGCGGACCGTGATACCCAATGCGCGCTACCTTTGTTCATATCTTTTTTTTTTGATTCCATGGTGGAAGCAATATACGAGATCCTGATCGTTAAACGCGTAGAGAAATATTTTGATGTTTGACTTTAGAGTTTTTTGAGCTCGGTTAAAAAATCTATGTCTCTTAACAAATTTATTTGTGCAATTACACACAAACGTACGATATTATACGAGGGCCAGTCAACCCTAATTTTCTCCCTAATTTTCTACTTGAGTAGAGATATTTAAAAATATAAAAGCAGATACAAAGATGTTTTTAATTTTTATGACAAAAAAGCTTTTCATGTCACCATGTTGCGCAGAGATGATAAATGCGCTAACGGGAGGATACATGGGTCAAAGGGGTAGTCGCCCTGCCTGAAGCGACCTTTGACACTTTTGTAGTTCTGCACGTTCTATTCATCACGAAATTTGATTTACAGATGTGATAGTTTCGGCCAATAACGAAAATAGTTGTGACAGAAGGTGAGGCTATTAAACGTCATTTAGACTAAAATTTCTACCGGCCAACTTGTGTACTCGTAATAAATAACTTTAGGTATTGGTACAGCAAGAGTCTTCAACAGACACACAAAACATTTATTCATATTTTACCACATAGAAATAACATTACCGCATTAGTGGCAATAAAATGAACGTAAAAATTAATTTTATATTTGTTCGTTAAAATAAATACGTTAATCGAGGAAAATATCACCTTCAAATATTCGCTGTTATTTTTTACGAGTTTCTTCCATCTTTCAGTGACCAAAGCTTTTATGTATCTTTTTTAAAATTATGAAATCTTTCACATCAATAAACAAATGGCATATGTACACGTCATTTCTGTGGCTCAGTAATTTTTCTTTTTCAATTTCAGAAATTTTTCAAAAGATAGTTATCCGGCACTAAAATACACACATTTTTAAACAATAATCATATCTTTTTGGAAGATTACAGCGATGCAAGTAAGAGTGTTTAAAAAAATAGTTTATTACTCTTCTATTATTCTTAGACTATATGACTGTAGGTATTACGTGAACTAGAATGAATAGAAAAAATATTGAAAAATGATACCCTTATTTCAAAAGAAAGTTTCCATTTTCCGTTACAAAATGTATTAGTTTTTTTGTGTTTCAAAATTCGAATTGTGGTAATAACAACTTCATTCTAGTTCACACGATAATATAATACACATGTATAATATACTGGATATATCTGTCAAGTTCGAAGTTAATTGGTTAATTGATGTTTGAGATATTACTAGATTGCGAATTTTATGAATTTATAATAAAGTTGAGTACATCAAATTTGTACAGGATTACAAGGACTACAAGGAATGTTAATATAACATTTTCAATGTACTACAATTATTAAAGAAAAAACGAACTGTTTATTTGATTTCTGTTTGTTGCAGTTGATATACAGAAATTTTAGTTTCCACAAAGATCTGCAGTCTAGATGTTAGGTTTGTCTGGACAGAAAAGGCTATATTGAGAAAATCGTATTCAAATTTTTGCAGTACTGTTTACAGTGTATAAATTATCGCGCTACATATATTTTTCGGGCCTCCAGAGAAAGAGCGAAACACTGGGATTTCGTTTCGCTGAGTTAGGGTTAGGGTTGTCTAGAAGGTTCTCGGAACCAAGAGAAACTAATCCGAGTTCTGTTTCAGGCACCAGACATCGAAACGCGGTTACACAAAAAGAAATCTAACCTCGAATTGCGAAATGACTGGAAAGCTAGAACACGGACGAAGGATTCTACACAGAGGAGCGATGAACATTCCTCGCAGCGGGAAGGGTTCCCATAGAATAAATTAACCGACAGAATTTGGAGCTCAAATACGTTTAATAATAAAATAGTAGCTGCAGGAGACGGCAGCGATCTAAGGAAGCCAAAGCGCTGGTTAGGACACGAATACATAGTCCATAGAATTTGTATTGAATGGGGTTCACGACACGAGTCATGAAAATCAGCTATTTTTAAGGAGTTTAGTACACACGATATCTTCAGCATATCTTCTTTTTAATTAGTATTGGAGTCAGGTCTCTAGAAGTTGTTTATTACGGTAAATTTTTCCGTACACGTAAGGTTTTAGGATTCTGGCTTGCAACTCAATAGCGATTGGCGTGTTATAAACCTCCAGGTGCGACACACGACAATTAGCAGGACTCGTGCAGAGTCGCCAGATCAGGGGAATTGACTCGAATTTAGGGGGAAAAGTTACCCTCTCTCTGCCAGTACTGTATTAGTCACGTGACATTGTGACACAGTACGCCAGAGATGAAACGTGTCACGTGACTGAGTCGTGGCGATAGAGTGGGAGCACTATATTAATCTGACCATTCTGCCCTCGAGCCCAGGACATCTTGAGGTCACTTCCTTCGGGTCAGTCTCGACCCCACTATAGCAAATGGGGCGGTTATCATAAATTGCGAAATAGCCGCCGGCAAGTACACACAAAATAAAATTATTCGCAGGCAATGTTGCCGCCCTATGCATTAGTATCCAGGGTGTCCTAGCAACTGTTTCAAGTTGTAAGTGCTAGTTATCAGGTATAGTCAGGTTAGTTACCGAGATATTTTAAGAAAATGTCTTTATTGAAGAAAATTCTCGAACTCTTCTCCATTACACCGTATACATTTCTGACAACGCTTTCGAATCCTTTTCATAACTGAGTTAAGGTAATTTCTAGTTATTGTTGCACAACCGATTCTTTATTAGCTTCCGGATTTTTCATAAACACTCATTTTCTTTATATATCAGTATAAAATCAGTATATCTTCTCCCGGTCTGGCGACCATAACCTCAAATTTTCACGATTCGTTTTGCTTAGCAACAAATCGAAAAATGCACAGAAAAATCAATACCACGGTGATTGAATTCGTGACAAACAGTTGACTGAATGCACTCGCTAAATCGGACAATTTTGCCATGTACGTGTTCCGTCTTGCATTACAACTTATGTATGACTACACAAGCACTTTTGCTCTTACGATTTTCCTCTTTGTGGCGACGTTTACACAAAAATACTACGACAATGTGTTCCGACCGGTGGACGCTCTACAATTCTCCCCTTTTCAACAACATGCACGATTCTATAGCCGGCCTGATAACACGGCAGAACGCGATCGGTTTCAATTGTGATACACGTGGTGTACAGAATACCGATGGACGGCGCAAAAATTCTCTTTTGACTGACATGGCGACAGCGCCCGAGCTGAATTACGAATTTCAAAATGTAGCCGAATGCCTAACGACTATTTTTTGCGGTTGTGCAGCAACTGTATAATTTCTCCTGCGTTGCTCTCCTTTGGGAATGTTTAATACGAATCTGAAAAACGAAAGAAACTTATTTTTGAACTATAAATGTCACGAAACGAAACTAATGCGATTAATGGGAAACAAGCCATTGTGAAAAGTACGAGAACGAAATTGGTCGGCTTACCGCAAACTATAGTCCGTTCAACGAGACGGTACAGTGGCCATAAACATTCGTGCAGGACCGGCCCACAAAGTCAATATTCCTAGGAATTATGAAATAAGAAGGATTTCTCACACATTAAATAATAATCCTCCTGACATCTTAAAAAAATTCAAATCGTTTAAATTTTTTACAAATTATTCAGTTTTAAAGAGTCCTGAAGGGTGACAGTGGCAGCTAATAGCTAAGCCGCAGCTCTCTCTCGATTTGAGGAGAATACATTCATCCCCTCTCTGTCACTACAAAATTAGTCACGTATCATAATAACACATGCACAGAGAGACAGAGACGATACGCGTCACATGACCGCGCCGTGGAACCGTGGCGATGGTCGCCACCGGGGAATAGGCGAATGACGTCGTAGAAGTGATAAGGTAGAGTGGAAGACAAGTCATGGTTCCTTTGAGAAGTTCGTTCTACCCTATGATTAGAAGACGAAATAATGATAAAAAAATTTGACCTTGAAAAAGTCGGTCAAGGTCGATTTTTTGCACCAAACTCTTTTAACAGATCGCTCTTTCGCCTAAGGTGTATCATCACACTGTAACAGTTTTTACACATCATTTCTTGACACCCAGTACAAGGCCGACCCTTATAAGAGATAGTACACTCAGGGACAGAAAGATACGACATCCTACGTTTCTTTGTGTTTCACATAGCTGTAAACGTTTCTAAGAAATGTTACGAAGAATGACGTAAACATTGCAGTTCTCAAGTGGAACAAAATGGTAGGACATGCGTTGTATTTTCCCTTCTGAATTGTGAATCTGCACAGGAAATTGGTACATGTCGTGAAAAGTCTCCAGTAAATACTATTTAATGTAAATAGTTCAGTTTGTTCAGTGCATAAAATGGGTCATAGAAAAACATTAAGTGCGTCTGAATTGGAAGCCGCTCTGAAACTGTTTCAAGAAAAGTTTTTTGTTGCCAAAATTGCTAAAGTCTTAAATCGAACTGGAGACATAATCAGAAAATTTGTTAAAAATCCGGATAATATGGTACACAAAAGAGTTCTGTCGTCCTTCTGTGATAACATTATGCTGAAAGCGGGCGCTTTTAAGACTAGCATCGAATTCGGAAATATCCGTGAAACACCGAAGATGCCGCTGTGAAAACACATGTAAAAAATGTACGACCAGTTTTACAGAAGTGTAAGCACTTGAAACGAACAAAATTGCAGAGGAAACCTGTGTTAGCGGAACGTCACAGAAGTGTTCGATCGCTATCTGCAGAGAAACATAATTCAGCTTGAGGAAAAGTGGTGAAAATTAATATTTATTGATGAAAAAAATTCAATATGCACGGGCCTGGAGGTTTTAACTGCTATTACCATGATTTACGGAAAGAAACTCAATTATTAAACCGTCTTCAAATGGGTGGTAGCGAAGTTGAGATTTAGAACGGAATTAAGTTTGTTAGTGGGAAAACGAATAGTCAGAAATATTTGGATATTATTCAGGAGCAAATAAATAAACATGCCACAAGAATTGCTGATACTAATTTCATATTTCAACAAGACAATTGAAGAACTCAGGGCAACAAAGCTCGAAGGTCTGTTCCATTTACACATGACTACCCACTTAGAGTTTCTAATCGTTCGTAGCAACAAACAGTCAGAGCGATTGTAAACATTCGGAATTTGTGCGTTATTCGACATTCGCGCCAGGTAAAGATAATCATACGAGTAGAGCACACAGAAGCGATCGGACTGTATTCGTGAAAAATGGAAAACGACAGTGAATGTGTTGATAACAATGCCAAAATAAGAAAAAGAAAACGAAACCCAGAGAATTGATTACGAAATAAAAAAGAGAAAGCAGAAGGAGAAAGTTATATTACTGTACGTAATAAAGAAAAACCAGCAAGGCAAATCGGCGACACTGTGAATGCAAACACAATATTTTAGTAAATTTTCAAATGAAGGGAGACTGAAGATATTTAAAGACATTATTTTTATAATTTTTTTTTCTATAATTACTATATTACATTTTGCAAGAAAATGTATTCAATAGTATCACTACTAAATACATATCATTGGTACGTAACGTTAACATTTGTGACGAAAACTGAATCGTGGCTGTGAAGATGATAGTAATAAATATAATATCTTGTAAAAAATGTCTAGTTATGAAATTATATTAAATAAAATAAAAAATTCTGTTCAATAAAATAAATATATCGTTAATTGTTTTCTAATTTTTTTAGTCAATAAATCAAAAGTTCAAATATTTAACTGTTTGTTGCTCTGAACGTATCTATAGGAATAACAATAAATTTTTGGGAGAATTTCATTTCGTTCGAGGCAACAAACAGTCACAAACGTCTCATGATATGACCGTTTGTTACCCGGAGCTAAACACAGCTAAAGTAGTTAGAACACATTATGCAACTGAAACAATTAAAATTCTAGACTGGCCGGCAAGATCTCTGGATCTTAAAATTATTGAAAATATCCGGGGAAACCTAGCAATAGCGGTATATGCCAACAGCCGACAATTTGTATCTCTTGACGAGGTAAAACAATGTATTGAACACGAATGGCACCAAACAAGTTAGAAAACAATTAAAACACGATACAAATCTCTGCCGAAATATATAATTTTCGTGATAAAAGTTAAAAGAGGAGCCACTACAAAGAGTTGAATATTCAACAGAACTGGTAAATTCTTTTCGTACATTCCACTTTTTAAATGCGTCTTATCATTTTGTCCCACTCATTTATCTTGAAAATTTACGTCTTTCTAGATAAATGCATGCGGAATAACAAGATTTTAGTTTTACCAACTAAACCAAATAAACAAAAATAGTGCAAAGTGACATGTATACAAGAAATTTCATTTATACCATCTACTAAAAGTAAAAATGAATAAATTAATACGGCCTCCTGTCTTTTTGTCTCTGACTGTACCTGGCCCATACAGATCACAATTTCTTTAACGCATTGTCTACCGGCGATTATTTCATAACCTCTTTAACACGTTGACTGCCATGTCACCCTTATGTGGGCGACGGAATTATTTGTCCAGGTTTTAAAATGAATGTTTACGCTGATATACATTTAATTTTTTTCAATTTTTATTTCATTAAATAACTTACTTTGATTTTATAGAATTTTTGTGGTTTCTAGTTTGGCAATCAAAGTATTAAGGAGGCCGGCAGGTATTTGGCCTTGACTGTAACGCTGTGTTACGCTGTGTCTTCTTTTCTAGACATTTTACGTCTTAAATAAGTAAGTAATCAATTAAAAATGCATACCACAGTGTTTGTACATGTCTTTGCTACGTCTGTAAAGAGCCTTTTTTTCGATACGAACAGTAAATCTATCGAAATTAAGAGAATCTCTCTGCGGCAGCCATCTTGTGACGTCATATTTGCTTCAGAAAGCGAGTTTTCTGCCGAATATTACAAATTACTCCACGATGAGGTAGAAATTCGCAATTTGGGCTCTGGACAGATGTAGAATGGACTTTTAGGAAACACAAGTGACCACTTTTACACTGCTCATTGCAATATTGAAGCGTCAATTTGTAAAAATTTTGACCCTTGCAAGTTCATATACGTATATTGCAGAGAGATTCTCCTAATTTCCCTGTTGGAACCCTGACAACAACCCTGAATAATTTCGTCTGGAATTACTATGTAAAAGAAGATTTTTAACTATTCTGTTGGTACAGCACAATTACTGAAAATCCTATTTATAGGCTTCCGGTGGATAAAGTGTTAACGATCGTCATGGACGATCGGGGACGTCCGAGAACATCCCAGGGTATCCCGCAACACGAAGAAGACGTAGCAGGGCCCAATGGTCCCTCGTCAGCGCCTCCAGGTTTATTGGCCCTGGTACGAATAACCCCCTTGATTCATCCCGCGGGGATTCGTTAGCCAGTAGACAAGGTATCCCTGGGTTGAGATAGCGTTGGTTCTTGTAATTGGGAAAAGACATCCGGGCCCTTTGAGCTCGGGTTACGGTCCTGAAATATTACCCGCGCGTACTCACCGCGATACACAAAAGCGTTGAACAGCATTCAAATCGCTACTAGAATCTCCTGGGGAGAGCGTTCATTAGTCAAGTGAATTATCAAATTAACTCTTCAGGGACAACGATTCCCGATTGCTCATAACGCGTTGATTGATCAGACTTTTTCATACTTGTTAAAACTGTTATCAAATGCTAGATAGTCAACAATTATGGATGACACTAAATTGTGCCTAATGATCTGGCTTCATGTAATCGATTTTTAAACACTTTTTAGAGTCAATACGATACTGAGACGTCGTTGAAGGGTTAGCCCCTTGTACTACTAATTTATTTTGTGGTGATAGTGATTAGAAATTCTTCATCGTTCAAAATTTCGTAGAAAAAAAAAGAAGAAAGTTTATATTTATTGTATGCCTATGTTTTCTCCAAAGGCTATAGATACAAGGACATACAATAAATATAAACTTTCTTCAACAAAACAGAAGTACAAAACAGTAGAACAAAATAGTCAATAGTCTAATAACATACATTATAAAAGAAACAAACAGATAGAATAAAGTTGCTAAATAATTGTAGTGACCACTTGTGTTTGACGTGGTCTTTATCTTCCCAAAGTACTTGTCACAACCAGAGATCGGGAACGTTATGAAACTTTTTGTTGAGAGTTCTGTTTAAGACCGTAGAATCTTTTTGAAAAAAACCCTTCTATTATAAGTCTTTGTCATGAAACTCAGCATATTATTATTGTTTCGATGTGAATGGACAGGCAAACGTTTTGGAAACTAGCAGTTTTAGTTTGAATAGAACTTAGAAAATATAAAATATAAATTTTGATATTACAGTATCTTGATCATTGATATTAAATGAATCGTTGATTATTGTAACAAATACGGAATTGTATTCAATTGATTATGTTACAACAATATTAAATAATTATTATAGTTAAATTGAAATTCTGAATAGGTGACTTACCTGTGACAATTAAGCAAATAATTCGTAGTTCAAACCTTGCTGTTTATCTTATGAAACCTTTTTAATAAATCTTTTAAAACAACTGAAGAGTTCTTCTATAAGAACTCTTTTTAACCCTAGATTAGAACAAAATATTTAAATCTTGTGGCATCAGATGATCTAGTAAATACATCAATTAATAAATTCAGTGCTAAATATGGCTTGTACATTTCACATACACTATTTCTTCAGAAGGTAAAGTATTTTAATTTCTAAATAAAAAATGGCGTCGTTATTACCATGCATCATAAGCTTAGCTATCTAGGGTTAAAGAAGTTTCTCAGGATAATATTTCGTTCCATAAAAGTTCTACAGGAATACCTTAGATCTTAGACCAAATGTAGAAAAAAAGGTTTTTAAAAGCAGAAGATAACTGTTTATTTCGTTTCCTGATTACAACACATTATTTTTCAATAGCAATAAACGGATTAAAATGTCCCTATCACGTTCACCAATTTCGTTCGCTCTCAAAATTTCATATTGCCTAATACTTTTATTGAACACAGCGTTACAGAAAAATGCTGCCAAATGGATTTAGAAAGTCTATAGTCTGTATCGATAAAGAAATTGCCTAGAAGACAAATTTCGTCGCGGCTGAAGAGTCGAGGCTTCGATCCCTTAACGGTCTGTTTTTACAGATGTTGGTTTTTGCGAGTACCAGCATCACTTGGTGGTAGGTTAGTCGCTGCAACCTTTCAGGGGTATAGGTTAACGCCTCAGCACTCCATTAAGCGGCTATAGGCCTGTTTTGCTCAAATAAATTACGCAAAGTGGTTCAACAGTTTGATAACGGCAAGTTAATCGACGTTTTTTGTATAGGATACACCAAAATTATGTGTCAAGACAATCACAGCTGGATTCTATGCCTTCGGATCGGTGGAGATCTGTTTGAAGAAGTACGTGCTAAATTGTCGACCGGTTTTCTCAAGGTTAAATGTTTTATTGCTGCATCGTAATCTAGTCATCGTGAAGAACAAAAGTCTTAAAGGAACTATACGCCTCAAGTCACCCGTTCTTTTAAAAAACGACTCTGAAGTTTCGTCAACTATTTTATACCATATGTTTACAAAGTGTCCCAAAAAAGAGTGTAAATATGAAGGAGATGAATTTAGGAAATAAGTCGAACGTATAGAATAAAATTTTTTCATTTGACGCCTTCCTCTTTACGACTTTCAGTGAGCCTAGAATGAAAATTTTTTAAATTTGTTTTGTAGACTCATATAAATTATGCAAATTCTGAAAATTTCCTCAAATTTAGTTCATTTGTTCATGAGTTATGAATTATCAAAGGTGGTGAAAATCGCAGTTAAAAATAGGCTGAAAGTCGTGAAAAAACTGCAGTTTTCACAACCCTTGATTGCTAATAAGTCACAAACCGTCATTTTGATGAAAACTTCAGTATGTATATCTTAAACTATTTTATAAAAAAAAATAATATATGTCCATCGATTGTAAATTAGATAATTTAGAGTCATTTTAACGGGCTCTATTTAGAAAGGACATAAGATTGACCAACAACAGTGTCAAATATCTTCTTTTACTGCAGCACGATGTAATTCACATAATACTCAAATTAATAAAACTTAAACGACAGAAATTCAGTGAATTGAATACGACAAAGCAAAAAAGAAAAAAAAACAAGACATAGCATTTGTAATTATTTAACTCAAAGCTGCGATTATTTAACAATTATTTAACGAACTGTACGAATTTCAAGTTTCAAATGTTTACGCATTAAATGATTTAATAACGAGGAGTGCAGGAGAGCTGGTTTATAATAACGTAGTTGAATAAACTATGTTAATTTGAGCGATATTTGATTATAAATTCTATGTAGAGGCATATTATAAATATCTGGCTTCGCTCGTGTATATGGTAACCTCCACCAAAAAGTTTCCTATCGAGCACATGAACACGGAATTTACTAAAATCATTCATGTTTTAGAACTATAAAGGAACAAAATGTTGTAAGGAAAAAAGTTGTTAAGTGATAGATGTTCTACAAATGTTTCCAATCACGGATCGAATGAATAACTTATTAAATGTAGGAAGCATAGAAGATAGTTATAAACACAAGAGGAAACCATAGAAATGTAAGTTTTTAAATCTATACATAGTTATTTCAGTAGTCAAACGAATGACATTAACTTGTCAATTCATTTTCTTACCATAAAATATCGTGCGAGATTCATTTTATAATATATGAATCAATGGTTTGAAACGCGAGGCATGCTAATGGTGCGCGCAATACAAAATTGGAAATCACAAGGTAAACTAGTGGTTCACTAGTTATGGATGAATTTATCGATACAGGGGAATCGATCATAATATGGTCTGATGATTGTTTGTCGCAGCGTATAAAGCTCTGTCCAGACTGACAGACAAGCAGACATAATATCATAGACGGTTATTAATTATGTCCGCCATAAACAATTAACTGTCATGCACCCTTCATGTCAATCTGATTCAAAACTTAAGCATATGAATTACGTAAAATTATGGAATTATGGAAAAATACTATATGTACAAATACTAACGCAACAACTACATGAACGGTGCAGCAGAGCTTGTTTTTTCCAGGAGGAAACTTTTGTGGAGACGACCGAATTATTTAGCGAATAGTTGAACGATATTGTCAATGGCGTTACAGAAGAGAAACAAGTAAATTGCGATCACCGCGTTAAATCGATAAGGAGCAAATGAAGATATGCTGTGTTGTTTCAACAAGGCAGTTTATAGGCTACGCCAAGCCGGAGAACAGTGGCTCGAGCCGGCTTTGCCATAAGCTGAAAGACTTAGGACTTGAGCCAACTGTTGCAGACCCTTGTCTTTGCTACTCGAAGAAAGGTAATTTGATGATGTTCATGGTCACATATGCTGATGACGCGTTCGTTATGTTGAAAGATTAGAATTAATTCGGAAAATAAAAGGTTTAGGATGGATCAGTTAATGTCCAGGTGCTGTTACAGTCTATCACGTTTTGAAAATTATAGTAATGTCTACATGAACACATTTTAAATAAATGTATAGCTCTAATGCTCTTTGACTTCAGGTATTCTCTCCAGTGAATGTTAATGTTATGAAACGTTTTGATCAAGAAGTACAGTATCTGCTTGATATATGACCAAACACGGGTCTGGTTAGGGACATTTATCGGCTGGAAGATGGTCTCCTGGTCTCACACAGATGTACCCGACCCGTATTATGTTACATTCCTCGGCGACCGAGGCCACTCGAGCTTTGTGACATATATCGATATTTGCGACAAATATTGAGTGAAGACTGTACAACAAAAATTACTGTATAAAAAATTCAATTTCTACCGTAATACAATCGATAAAGCTATTAGTGGACAGTATATGTTCATTACAAGATGCTCACATTGCTCAATCAGCTCTATTCAGAATAAAGTTATGTTTCTTTAACGTTGCCGTTAACAATCAGACATCTTATATACAGCAAGCTAATAATATTTCGGACGCATTTTACTTTTCACGTATGCATATGCATAATAAACGATTTATGTAAAAACAAAAATTATAAATCTACAAAACGATACCTGTTTAATAGTTTTATTATGAACAATGCGAACATCTTATAAATAGAACTTATGATGGCATATAACGCTAAATTTTGTTGAAATTGTTTGAATGCATTTTTATTTTAAAAGCGTAAGTCGACGCAACGGTGTTTAGAGCGCTTTCAGTGTTGGTTCCGTGACGGAGGAACGTAACGTGTGGCCAATTTTATGGACAAAGATTCCACACTGTGCACGAAAAAAAAAGGAATGATGGAAAAGAATGACGCCATTAAGGCAAGGCCATATTGTTGCCGCGCTTCTGTATTTTGCTGTTACTGCCAGAGTTCTGCGAGGGACGGGTGTGATTGAGCGGGCGCCACTTCTTGTCTGACTGTGATTCAATTCGTCCGATCCGATTTTATTCGAAGCCAGTGGCGTTTCACTTGTCCGATCCCGCCCGAACTCTATTTCAGATACCTTGGATATCTAACCCGCTGAAACGAAAACGTTCTCCCGATTTTAGTCGAAACTTCAGGCGCTGAAGTTCAGACCGCTGCACTGTATATTTATTAAGAAACTCTAATAACGTGTGCCTTATTTTACCATGCATTTTCTTTTGTGCATACACCAAGGCTTAGGCGTGGGTCTAACTTCTTTTCGTTTTCAAGCTCGACATTCGAACATCGAACCATCACACAGTCGCGAAATTTGTCGAAATCCTGGTCAAAGGTAAACATCACAAGACGTACTAGAGCCTTAAATATTGTATAATTTTTATGCAGAACATGGTGGTTAATTATCCGATCTATTATGGATTCTTCGATTTACTGAATCTTTTACCTAGTTCGATACTTATTGAATTTGAGATTGCTGCTGTTTTGAAATCATGACACGTCAATTACTTGCTTTGTCATACATTTTTTCAATCCGTTGCACAGAATCGCAATAGCTGGACAAAATTCATATCTCTGTGCGTTGTCCTCATTTATCTACTCAGATTCTACCTAAATTTTATTTCTTTCTGCATTCTTTCCACAAGCTGATATGATTGTATCGAGCTGTAATATAAATTCGTTCGGTTGCAAATATGTATAAATATGTTCCAATTTTAACTATTTTATTGCGACTCATTGCAAATGCAGACAAGTGTGATTAAATGAAAACTACTTGTATTCAACGATTTTATGATTGATTAACTGTAGTTCTTTACTTTGTTAGTAATTATATTTGAAATTACTTTATTTTGGTTGGTATACTGCGGTAACCTAAAGTAGCTCTTACTGCAATGTACTGAACTTTTTCTAATTTCTCCACTACATCTCTATGAGTCAATCCAGTTCATCGCCAACTTTGTTTATTGTTTTATGAAAGCATTGGAAAGAGGGGCATATTTTCAAACACAAAAGATTATAAGGAAAAAATTGATAAGAGACAAAAATTTGTTCAAATATTTTAATAGAGATAATTCGGAACCATATATATGTACGTACACACGAGGATACTGCGAGATTCACAGTCTAAATGCATCAAAGGTTTAATGAAAACAAAGTTCATTCTTCGAATCTATTTATTGCAATTATTGGTACGTAAAATGTCTCAGCATAGTATTCTAATATTTTTCAAATTTGTGAAGATCTGAAAATTTTTAATTTTTTATTTGTTTTCGAATAATCTTGCCAATTTAGTGATACATTTTTACAATACTTTGAGATTATGTTAACGTCTTCCCCTATAACTTAATTTTGATTAACAGTCTCTAATAGTTTGTATTGCTATAAAATATGTTAATTTAGAACAAACAAAAAAAAAATACTGATCTTTATTAACAATTCTACTGTATGTGGTGCTTTTCAAGATACATTCAGGTACATAAATGGAATGATGTTCGGCGTTATTTGCATTATCTAGTAGTTTCTTTCCGAACCTTGTGTATGAAACATAGCAAACAATAGATTCCGTATATGTATATAGTATACATACAATACAACCTTCTGAAGCAACAAAATGCAAGCAGTAATCATCTTGATATCCGCCGGACTAAACATGAACATTTAATTCATTTCAGAAAGCATATGTATAACATGGAAGAGTACTATTATAAACGAAAACTTTATGTAAGGAAAAGACATGATGAATAGATTCAAGAATTGCATAACGTCTCAGAGATATCATATTAGAGCAAAGGACTAACATTGGTTTTATCAACGCATGTCAATCGTTAAAGCCATTACACGTAAAAGCACAAAACGTATTTATTATTATTTTTGGCTATGTAAATAGTCATTTCCTTCACTTCTCTTCATTTCAGTCTGTTTTTAAATTGAAGAGTGCTTTCCCTGCAAGTTCCAGTTACTATTTTTTGTAGCTGTAGAAGTTATGGTTGTTTTTGTGCACATACAAATACAGGTACCCTCTCTCTGTCATTACCGGTTTACTTAAGCCGCAGAACCAGACGCAATGCGAATTGCGCACGCGCACGCACGTCACGTGACCAGCCGTGGGGGAATGGCGCGGTAGAAGGAGAAGTTAGAGTGGGGACACATGTCTCAACACTAAACGTACCATGGCCAGTCAAATTGACCTTTTCAAACTTTTGCGTACAATTTCGTACATATATGACCACATTGCTACTTATCTTTACGACTTTTCTTAAAGTATGTATGCAATGTATTTTTCAGTATTTATTTCTAGTTTTAATTTTTTTTCAAGAAATATATGTAGCCTGTCCTACCAACCGTAGCCGGTCAATTTGACCGCACGAGATAATCTGGTATATAAATAGTAATCTTCTATTTTAACCCTTTGCACTCGAAGCCATTTTAGCTCTAAAACGAAACATTTCTTTCGACCTAGAATATTTCCCTTCTACATATATTTTTTCATACTATAGATACGAAAATCGTGTAATTTACTCGTAGAGTACTGAAATGTTTAGTAATTTATTAAATACAAACTTTAATAATGTAAAAAATATTTTGAATAATGATACAGCAATTTTTAGTGGTGCCTTACAGTCGCCATTCGAGTGCTAAGGGTTAATAGCTGCATCGCAATATTTTTTATATAATTGAAATTATATAAAAATAAATTTGTATCGTCATTTTATGGAAGTTGCTCATCTACTAATTCATTCAGCAACAAATTAACTATTATCTACGTTTAATTATATTAACAATAACTTTTTTCAAGGATCGGTCATTTTGACCGTGCACGGTAGGAACAGGTATACAAGAAGTGTCGGTAGGTTTAGTGTTAATCTGGCGACACTGCATCCCGAGCAACTCACAGGTAGTGTCGCCGGACAAGAGAAATTGAGGGGAGTATAGTTACCCTCTCTCTGCCATTAGTGGATTAGTCACGACGCAGAGAGAGATGAATCGCGAATTGGGTGCGCGCATCACACGTCACGTGAGGGGTCCGTGGCGGAAGCGTAGGGATGTTCGCCGCCGAGGAATGAGGGAATAGTGTCATGGAAGGGGCGAGGTAAAGTGGGAGACAAATCACTGATCACCCGACTTATGGCCTCCCTGTTGTCCCGACTGCAATCCCCTTGACTATTACATGTGGAGAGTAATCGAGACAAAGGTAAATGCATCACAACATCAAAGATACCCTGAAGCCCATTGTCATGGAGGTGATGACGAAAACGGACAAGGAGAAGGTGAAAAGGTCGTAACAGCTAGTCGAGGTTACGTCGAGTAATTCCATTGTTTATATCATTCACTACTTTTGTACGGACTAGTGAAAGAATATATTGACGTGTTTTTGGAATTTGAACTTTTTCTTTATCTAATGACTTTTCCGGATTTACCTCGACACGTTCTATTTATTCAAACAAAGAAGGTACTCCGAGCCCTAATTTAGGCATGGAAAGTTCAGAGTGTGCCCTGCACCTCAATAGCAATTAACGAGTTATAAACCCGCGTAGACTGGTGACACAGCTGCGAGCGACTGATGTCGTTTTAGGGATCTTCCATTAAGCCTTCAAAACGTGTCCATCGCCACAGCGTCTCATACCTCCACTCTGAAGATGATGGACATTGCCGTGCCCATGAATTTGTTAGAGTGGCTAGCCACAACTCAGAATCTAATTCGTCAGCCGTGTCATCATTTCAATAACACATTTGTGTATTTTAATACGGAGCAATTGATGCTCGAAGTTAAAAAACAAATTGACATACAATAAAACAGATTCATTTTGTTACCACTTGTAACTTCTAATTAACGAACGGTATAATCAAAGTGCAAGACGTCGATCTTACAATTAATAAAATTTACATGTTATACAACTCCTCGAAAAATAGTTGACGCGTATTTTGTTGACAAAAATAGGATGAAAAATTATTCAAACTAAAATGTATTTTCCTGTTTAAACTTTAACTAGTCTAATCGAGTTTCAATTCAAAACTGTGATTCTATTTTCATGTTCTATCAAAAAATACTTATTATTTTTAATTTCATCCTTTCAATAAAATTGGTGTCATTATGAGAGAAAATAGTCTTCAGTGGATGGGAAATTTAACGATGTAATATGCGAAAAGTTGTAAAGTTACATTATATTTAGGGTGATTGTATTACGCCCTGTGTAATATGCACTACCTATAAAATGGTGTTAGTTACAAGTTTCATAGTCATTTCGGCGGTTATTAAACCAATATATCGACTTGCATCTAAAAGGAAAAGCTAAAAATCACATATGCACAACCACATAAATATTAAATAAATATTGCTTCTCATCTCTGCTTTTAGGGAATAAAATATGTATAAGAGCAAGTATCAATATTTTCAACATAAATTTTAGAATATTACAGTCACAATAATTAATATTTTTATTATCATTTTATTATTATAATTCTGCTACTTTTACTGCATTTAAATTTGGAATCTAAACAGAAATAATCCGATGATAATATTTTGAAAGGAGAAAATGCTACGAATCTGTAGCCACAATATTAGACCTAGACTATTAGTGTTCAATAACGAATCAAAATTTGCAAAAAAGCTTTCTGAAGTTCTGAAATAAAAAATCAATACAAAAACAATATCGTTTTAATTTCTCTCTGTTCAAAGTTACCTCAAGGTGGTTGAATTCGTATTGTCGTGGTCTATAATGCTACACAATCAAGAGTACATAGTGTCATTTAAAAATGGTAAAGGTAACCTTACTTTTTATTGAAATGAAACTGCTTCTCAAATTCTTAATGATGCAATTTGTAAAATATTTCAAACTGTCTAAGGTTTGTTTAAAACATTTTTTAAACTACATCTACAATCACCCTGTAAAATTACTACACTGACGTACAAAATTAAAGGAGCACTGAACCTCCACGAAAATTTTCGTCTATAATATTTAAACTATTATAGCAACAATCATTCTTAACTCACTGTAAAGCATAAAGCCTCTGTGTTTAAAATCCTCAATTGTCCTACTAACAAATGTTTCTACTCTGTGGAATGTTGGAAAAGTGAAGATACCATCTATTTCAAACATTTTTTGGCGGCGACAGACTTTTCTTTCAAAATTCAATAACATTGCGACTGAAAATCGCACATTAAGTTTTTAGAGATCTTTGTGAAGAGGAAATTCTAATCCTCAAACCCGTAGCGATTTCGGTTCTTGAAAGTCTTGTTTGATGTCGGCGAAGTCGTTTAAATTTGCAAAATTTTCTAAAAAAGAAATATGTTTGCTTTCTCAGCATCCCAAATACTTCTTTGAAAAATTTAACTGGGAACTGGAAAAACAGAGACTTTTTGCTACCATACGTTCAGAATGATTGTCGTATGATTTTTTGTCACAGAGTTACAACAGTTTAAATACTAGCAACTTAACAACTTTCCAATGAAAATTTATTGTTAGTTCTCTTTTGAGGGGATATTCTGGAATCTTGGAAAAAACGATTTCTCTTTTTTTCGCATTTTCTTAAAGCACGGGTCTTTAAAAATATGTCTCTAGAAAAGGATTTGTTTAAGTTCGTAAAAATAACAGGGTAATTAAACCTTGTATTCTGACATGGCTGACTGGATACCTCAACATATAGTTATGCGATCAAATTCAAGTTTTAAGAGAATCTTCAGAAAACATGCTGTTATCGCATGAACTGAAAATTTCAACAAATATTATTATATTTCTATTTATCATTATGCCAAATGCGAAGAAAAAGCTTAAAAGCCGTTTTGTTAAATAATGAGATGTTTTATTTCTTTGGGTTCATGCCTTTATACTAATTAAAATGATAATTCAGTTATTTAATAAAGCACTTTATTTATATGCCTTTCTGGAAGAAACTATAACTATTAGAATTTTAAGTATTTTGACTTCAAAAAATTATATGGTATAGTTACAATTATAGAAAATATATATGCAAAACCTCGCTGCAAGACAGCCTCGCATTTGACAAAACAGTGTTTACAAAAATGTCCGAACAGGGCCTACAACATGATGCTAGGATACTCTAAACCAGAAGACCCCTTTAATTTTGCGCGTCAGTGTATTATTGAAATAATAAGAGATAATGCGAATAAGAGACAGCCAATAACGGAAATTACAGTGATCGAAATGTTAGAAAAGCAAAGGAACCTGAAGGCCCTGGTGCGTCCAGTGCCGGATGAAACCGGGCGAGTTCGGATAAACGCCTGAGCCGTTCAGGCGATTCGGATAAACACCTAAACCGTTCGGGTGGGTTCGCAGGGGTAAAAATTTCCGGGTCTCGATCTGATTCGGCTTTTCGAATCAGGCGGTGCGGGTAACACCGATAAGACGGTCGGATAAATTCGGTGGTGCCCGCCTTAACCCGTCCGTGGCAGAACTCTGATTACTATTAGACCGGATATGCAGTCGACGTATTAGCTCGACTGCTACGGAGAAACTCATTGGAGGAATGCCAAAAGGATTCTCGGGTATTTAAAGGATACCTTAAATTATGGCGTTGTTTACAGGGAATCCGACGCGACGGCTATCGGCTAAAATGTATGGGGGCGCCGCCGACTGTGGTCGATGTGGAGGTGATGGACGATCGAGAGCGACACGTGCAGTAACTTGATCACGAGGAGCAATTGATTGAAAATCTATTATACAAAGTAGTTTCGTTGCCATCCACAGCGGCCGAATACATCGCACTGCAACATCTGTTGCAAGATTGGACTTGAATCGTCGGAATTTCCTCCGAAATGCAACATTGAATTCCTTTTGAAAAATGTGGAAGTTTCCACCCTATCGTTTCAACACTCCTACGATTTAAAAATAAATGAGTAAATAAATATACATAAATAAAGAAACGAAGATAAATATACTGAAACTCCTAATTAACAAAAATCTGAACAAGGTGTACAACTCACTGATAGCTGTGGAAACAACGCACCCTTCAAATAGTAATTTTATTCATGACTCAATGGTTGGTAATGGCAAATAAACTAGAAATAAATCTTAGCTAGCTAATATTTAAAAATCAGTACATCGGAAACCAGTTTATGACAATGGATAGAAAGTAATGTGGTTCATATTTTACAGTAGAAATTAGTTTCAAAATTACAACTCAAATACTAACTGGTAAGGCTCGAGCTATTTAAAAAAAAAAATCAAAACGTTAAACGCGATGCTCGCATCTATGCGAATTGCAAAAACGCCATTTGATAGAGGTGTGCAATGATGACAAATCGTTGGAAACAATACGAATTAATTTAAAAATAAGATTTTGGTCTTTACTCATTCAATATAAAAAAACATTTTCATCCGGTTTCTGTAGAAATAAGGTTTCTAGAAATTTCATCCAACGCGAATTGGTCGAAATACCTACCGGGCACTATTCAGAAGTCTATTCGCTGAGATCCTTGAAATTATCGAAATCCTAATTTGCATAGCCTGGCCTGTCAGAAGTCAAAACAACGTCCAGACGATGATACAGATACACAGAAAGGTCTGTCATGCCCGCGGCTGACATTTGTCCTGTAGATAACAGGCTTCCGTTTTGAGCATTTCCTGCCACTCTACGCATGATGCATAATCCGCCACGAAACAGAGTCCAATATTCCTGTAGATAGAGATGCAGAAGCAAATCCATCCTTACAAGCAAGGATTTCTAATCCACAACAAGACGGAAACATTTGCTTTCCGCTTCAGGCGAATATACGGGGTGTCGATAATCGAATGGATAGACCTATGGAGAGGAAATTCGTATGTGGCTGAATCGGTGAATACATGCATTGTATATACATTAAGGAATTTGCATAGTAGTAGAGGTTTAAATTATTTACAAAAAGATATACGATGTAAATTAGACGTGCATTGTATGCAGAGTGAGTCATTTAATTTTCCTACTCATGAACTTTTTGTTTTATAAATAAATGTTTCAAACGAAAATTGTTTGATACCGAGCGGGGCATACAATGTGATAATTCGTTTTTTAACCTTTCTTTTTCTTTTATCAAGATACAAAGGTGTCCTTGAGCTTTCGATATTCGAAATAATATTGAATTCTGAGTTAAAAAACTAGCAGGCTATATCGGGTCTAAACTTAATTATTACCGAATATTCTCTAATGAATTAATTTCTTTAAGTAATACGAGTGCAGTAAAGTCTTGATCTAAGCCCAATCGTCGGGTCCGTGCTGTGACATAGATCGTGTAGGGCTACTACTTTCTTATGACCGCGTCGAACGTAGAAAACGCCGAAGGCGCTCTACGTAAAAATGTCACAAATAAGTTGGTCAAAGTCCCATAAAAAAATAATGAAAAGTAAAGAAGTTGTGTAATTGAATTAGTAATGGTTTACACCGATATACCCGACCGGGAATCGGATTACGCGGCATGTTTACACTTTATACTGCTCGGCGACCGAGGTAGCTCGAGCTTCTTGGCCCCTCGCGGGGTATACCCCCCAGTGGAGGGGATAGATGAACTGACTAAGATCGCGTAGCTCTGTTCGGTTTAGATCAAGACTTTACTGTAATGCTTAAAATGTTCAAACCTCGTGCATCAAGCAGACAGGCACTATCATGCACTCATGTAATTCCAAAATTCTTCGCTGAAGAATGTCTGAGTAATTATTAGTTTTTAACGCCATAACTTATTATTATAGTTTTTTTTTATTCAGGGTTCAATATTCTTTCGAATTGTGTGGCTAAATATCATACATTATAATACGAGAACTCAAGATTTATGGTATGCTTCGCCTAACATCAAACAACTGTTGTCTGAAAAATATTTTTATACAACTAATTTTGTCGTATAGTTAAGAGATTTACCCGGTACAGTACAAAACATTTCATGTAAAAAGTATTATAAATAAAAAATAAATGGCTTCAGGAACACATAATTTGACATCTAAAGTAGTTTTTTCTAAGAGACTGTGCTGAGAACATTTAAACGTCAACTTTGTTTTTCGTATGTTCTTATATGCGTTGGTTAATATAATTAAAAACTGTATCTATTAAGTCACTTATATAGGATAATGTAATATACTACACGATGCTGAAATCAAAAGATCTTCTGATCATAGTCTTAAAGGCTTATGGTAGGGATAGTCATTTTATAAATATAACAAAAAGATACAATATTTGATGTTTTTTAATATCTCTGATCGTTCTTGAAATATTCTATGAGAAAGAAAATTCTGCATTCTTTAGAAAGCGTGATTGCACCCCGAAACCCCTTATTATGGAACGAAATAAAACTAGATTTGTGTTAGGAATAAATTACTCTGCTTACACACAAAGTTTCATAATTTTCTGAATTTCCAGATTCCCTAACTTCGGAGTTGCATAACTCTGGGTGCCCTCGTTACTTCCTTTAAATTACTGTATTGTCTTTCATCCGCGTATAGCACAATCCGGAAATTTTCAACGATATTGAAGTGAAATCAGAGGAACAGGTAAGTTTTGAAACTTTTTATGAAACCGACTTGCCCTACTTTTGTAGTATGTATCGTATCTTTATTATACCGGGAAATATTATATAATTGCCATCGATTAGTCATACCTTCCAGTATCAAATTGGATAAGCCAAAAATATAAAAATATGTAGAATAACATATGTTAAACAATTTACAGTGGATCCAAATAGTATTTGAACACTATATTTTCTATTCTCAGAGAATCGTTAAAATTTATACCGTAATAATTCGGATAACAAAATGTAATACGACAATAAAACTGGACTCATTTTAAAGCTTGAAGCCTCTACTTTTGCCACCCATAGTTCATTTTTATCTAAGACACTTTTACATGGTACAGCGACTGGGAAACCGAAGACACTTATTTAATCGAAATTGTTATAAACTGAAATATCTGTAAAAACATTAATAAAGTCTTCTCGTAACTGAAACCACCGTAGATTTAAAGATTGAAGCTTCCCTTTTACAACGAATGGTTAGAACTTGATCTACGATTTTTTCTAAGCGATTTATTGAGTTTTCAATGAAAGGTGTACCGTCATCTTTGCACCAATATAAGGTGCAAGTGAATAGTTTACACTTACACGATCAAATTTATTCCTCATTTTTGTTCGATAAAACGGCTAAAGAAAAAATCGTAGATTAAATTTCAAACAGTCGTTGTAAAGGCGAAAATTCGATCTTCAAATTTGTGATAGATTCATTTTGGAATAAAATTTGTTGATGCTTTCACAGACGATTCAATTTGTAGCATTTTCGAACAATAATGTGCGCTCACTTTCTCATCTGCTACAACATGCACAAATAACCTAGAAAAAGAAGAATGACGGACTATGAAAGTAGAGGCTTCAAGCTTTAAAACGAATCTAAATTTATTATTGTACTATTTGCTTTAACGAAATAATTTCTCGACAATGGGAAATTTAGCATAATTAAATGTCAAATACTTTTATAATTAAGAGAGCAAATTCAACATTTTATACACCCTTTGTTGCCTTTTTCAGAATGAGCTAACGAAATCTTCGGCTTCAGCGTTGTACATAATAACATTTTGTTTTCCATTGTATTGGATGTGAATCGAAAGGATATTTCATATCTTCAGAGCGAAATAGCTATACAACAATAGCGACACGGAAAAAAGTATTACAACTGCAATGAAAACTCGTTCCTCGTACCCAATATTGCTTGGATCTGACACCAACAGTTGCTCGCCTCTTTCGATTACTACAAAACAATTTTTACGAGGAAAATTCCAATAATAAATAGTGCAAACTTAAATTTTCGTAGAGAAACATAGAAATTCATATTAAATGAACATTGTGTGAACTTTTTTGTGTGAACGTTTCTAGTAACTACAAAGTAAAATGAAATTATAACAAATCCTATTAATTATTGCCTTGCGCAATTTTTTAAAGAATTTATAGGTAATTATGCAAGAAAGAGCATAGCTCACCAACTTCAAGGACCTTCAAATATCTTGTGAAGGACAATATTTTGAGTAACTTTTCTCTGTCCATGTTACTGCTATTCATTCGGGAATATTCATCTAAAATAAGCTTTAAAGATCAACATGTTATAGGTCAATGTATTTATGAGAAGAACAAAAGTTACCTTGCAATTTTAGAAACGTGTGTATATACAGTCAGTGTAAAAAGTGTTCGTACGCCCTTTAAAACAGAATAACTTTTTTACAATTGTACCAAACGACTTGATTGTTTGTGAGCAATTAGAAGCATAAACGATATATTATTATTATTATTATTATTATTATTATTATTATTATTATTATTGGTTTACTAAATGACGTGCAAAAAAGATTTTGAAAGAAATAGCAATTGGTAGGAATATGACAGACCCACCTTTACAGTTTCAGGGTATCGTAAAAACTTTACAGTCTAAGGGTTACAAATGACATAAATCTAAAAAAACGTATTTTTTAAATGTTTATGAAAAGCTGCAGTAAGAAAGCTGCAAAAGCAATATTTACCAATTTTTTTCGCAATATCTGTAATTTATAAGTTACTGAAAATTCTTTTTACTCTTTTTACTTTTTCTCAAGACAATTCTGATTGCAAAATTACAGCCAAAAACGTGATTTCGAAACCTTTTAAAATATTAATTATGAATTTGAACTTCGTACAAACATCGAAGCGTATTTCTTCGTACAAGAAATAAAGAGTTACTTATTATTGCCGAAAATAAATATTAATAATTAAAAACTGACAAGTCAAGAATTTTCTAAGGTGTTTAAAGTGAGTGGTAAAAGGAATTTGTTTACAGTTGCATTACATTGGAAAATCATGAACATTGAACAAATTGGTTTTACGCATATTATAAAAGTGCATAAACGTTAAAAATTATCAACATCAATATGTTGTAAAGTGTGTAAAATGGACAATTAATTATCCAAGTTGAGATTAAAACGGGAGGGGAGATTATTTTAATTAATATGGATTATTATGAAAATTTCTGAATGTGATTAGTTTTTATTTCAAGAAACTTCACGAACTTTTCTGGTTACGTTTAACAATAACTTTCTTTTCTAAGATAACTGCACAGTTGAGCAATGGTCACGCTGCGTGACTATTAATTTTAATAAGCTCTATGCAAAAGGCAAGGAAGTCTAAATACCGAAAAGGAGTACGGCCTTCTGTAACGAGAATGTTCTAGGGTACCGATTAAGTGTTCAACACTTCACAGAGAATACTTGATGAGAATCTAAAATAGGACGAGGTCAAAATTGCAAATTAAGTAAGATGGAAAGTAGAAATAGTCCTTTAAGTTGCAAATAATTTTAAGTAGTTGTGGGAAAAATTAAATAATTTTCACAGTTAATATTGAATTTCTAGTATTGCAAGTGTGTTTAAAGTATAACACACAAATTACATAGAGCATATTGTTTAATATTTGATTGACTTATTTTATTATCTAATAATATACATGTATACGAATAGTAATGATATTTATAATTCCATGAAAATAAAAAAATAGAAAAACAATTCTTACGTATATAATTTGTAAATATATAAAACTATTTAGATTACTTGTATTCCATACGTTACTACTAACATTTCGTTCTCATGTACATATAAAAGATTATATGTACAGAGATACTAAAAAGTGAACGGTATAAAGGGGACTGCAGTTTCAGAATTATACATTTTATAGCGACACTAATTTTTTATGAGAATCTATACTTTTTCATGAATGAAATTAAACACATTAAAGTAATGTTTAATTACGGAGAAAATATTAAAAGTTGTATTTAAAAACTTTTTTATGTGGACTTCTATTAAAAATTTGAAAAATGAGTTTTGTAGATCTGTGTCAACTATACATATTCATTGTGAAAATTTCATCGAAATCGGTTGATGCAAAAAAAAAAAAACAGCAGGCATTGAAAGATGTAAGAATTCTTAAATTTATTACAATTAGAGACCAAAAATCGTAAAAGACTGCAATTTTTTCAGAATATGTATCATTGATGTAAAAAAGTTGTAAAATACAACTTTTAGTATTTCGTCTGTAACTACAACCAATTCCGATTTTGTCAACACTTTGTTCACGTCATGTAATAAACCAATTGTTCTAACATCTAAAAAAAAAAGTCCAAGTCGTACGGTCCAATATTATGAAGGTCTTGTTAAGAATGTCCTAGTATGAACAGGGGAGAGGGTGTGTGTGTGTGTGTGTGTGTGTCACTGTATGTTGGCGTCTAACATTCTTTCTTCGAATACTTCGTAGATGTCCATCACGGATGAAACATCCTATACGTAAGATCGAATAACTCGGGGGATAAAAAAGTACAAACACGTACCAGGTAAGATCGTATCCCAGCGTAGTTGTAGCAGTCCTTTTTTCACACGATGGAACCGTCTGATGTCAAGATTGAGACACGACAGGAAGAAATAACAAATATCTGCTGAACCAGACATATTCATAGAGGACATCAACTTGTATCGTACCTTGGGGTCCTATTCTGGACCTTGAGTACTTACATCGATGGATGTATGCACCGCTGTTTAATGATACCTATCTACCCGCTTCGATAGTCAACACGTTAGCTGCCATGTCGATCGCGCGTTGATAGCACTAATGTTCGATCAACTTTAGAAATTCATTTTCTATTGTGGCGCATTCGAATAAACCGAGTTTTATTAGCATTTTCAGAATGCAAGAGTGTTGAAGTAGCACTGACTATGCTCAATGCTAACCCTCTAGTTTTGGTTTCATTATTTCAATTATTAGATAATTGCAAAAATTCCTGCTCGATTTCCAGCGACTTCGAAACATTCTTTGGGGCATAACGTCTCAAAAAGGTCACAAAAAAGGGTTCCAGCTTCTAAAACGTCGAAAGGCAATGGTAGAAAATGCCTATAATGATGGCTATAATTTACTGAAAATGTAAAAAATGGTGGTGGCTGAATTTACTCATAATCTACTTGTAGCATAAAAAAGTGTTTCAAACAAAAATTATTTGCCATTCGCTGGGGTATACAATGTGATAATTAATTTTTTCATGTTTCGCTCCTTTTTATCGAGAAATAAAGGAGTACTAAATGCTGAGTAAAAAAGTATAACGAATGTGGGGTCGGAAACTAATAATTACCACCGAGATATTCTTTAATTAATATTTGATAGAATTTCAATGATAAAACTTTTTTGGTTTTGATTATTTTTTTATGAAAGCTTTATCAACATATGTGTGACATGTTTCTGATTAAAATGAGTCTAAACACGATACAATAAGTATCGTGTTGACTTGTTTAATGCACGAGTCAATGGAACTTCCATTATCCGAACACTCGCGTCCCACTGATTAGTTCGGTTAATCGAGGTTCTACTAAACCGTGGATGAAACAAGTAAACATGATTCCAACCGTGTTATGTTCGGTATAATTTTAATAAAAAAAGCGCCACGAACATGTTCGTAAAAGTGTTATTAAAAATTCACTAAAAATCCATCAATTCAATATTCTTTCAAATCGCATGGCTACATATTATACTTTATGATACAGAAGCTCAAGGTCAGCTTCATATCTCGTTAAAGTAGCAAAACATCAAAAGCATCGTACTGCAATACCCAATTGTGAGTTAGGTGGTACAGTTAACTGTCTCACCCTGTATAATTGTTGAACAAAACTGTATACTTTACAATGTTAACCGCTCGTGCTTCATTTTCAAATCAGGCACGAACTTTTGCAATCATCCAATATTTTGATACTGTGAGAATTTTTGGGATTGATATTCGACATTCAACGTGTTAGTAGATGTCCTCGAAATTTCACCTCGTTTTCTGTCGTCACAATTGGCAGATTTGGCTGCTTTGTTATCGTTTGCCTAAAGGCAGGAAAAGGTTGAAGATTTTCGTGAAGTTAGCGATACATCGAACCGATGGAAGTCCAAGAGACGCGACCTGCTTGCGCAGACGAATCCAATTCGACGGAGGAATATTAAAAGTCCGTAGTGCGTCACGTTGACGTATCGACTTGTTGGCAGTACCGTCACGTCTCGACACAACACTCGCTACACGAGAAACAGACGCATGAAGTGAGATTCGGGTCTGCTTCCGGTAACAAATTCCGAGTCTGCCCGAAACGTACGTCGACAATCGAACTATTTACGACAGAGAAAATATTGTGAATTTTTTTCCGATCCTACTTGCGTGAACTGTTACCTAGCACATTCAAGCATGGCGTACGTGCAACGCACCCGTGAGCGCGACGCTCTCCTGTAGACATACGTATACATGCATAGACATACATACGTAGGTACCGGAGTGATTCAGTGATGCGATCATTATGTACCAGTCGTAAAAATCTTTACAGCCGCGATCGATGAAATGTTGCTGTAATCAGTTTATTTTAGCGATTTATGTTGCATTTATAGTCGCCAGATCAGGAGAGCGAACACGGATTCAGGGGAAAAGGTTACCCCCTCTCTCTGCCAGTACCAGGTTAGAGACACGTGACATTGTGTCACAGGCACGACAGAAACGGAACACGTCACGTGACTAGGCCGCAGCGGAAGCGTGGGGGAGTAGCGCGGTAGAAGGGGAAGTTAGAGTGGGGATGATTGATCTTGATGATTTGTATCACATTCTTCTGGATTAACACTAAACCTACCACCGCCGGTCAAAATGACCGGTTCTAGATTTTTTATTTTACAATTATTGAAATAATACAAATTATTTCATCAGAAATGATAGTGCAGATATCATTAGAAGAGCATGTGTTACAGTAGCAGCCGCACAAAGTCTAAATAAAATCGATCTTGTCATTTTTATATGGGAACATGTACCAGTTACTTTTAAGGCTCGGTAGGTTTAGTGTTAATACATTATAAGATTTATTTAATGTTTTGTGGTTCTATGTGATTGGATAAACAGACATGTACAATTGTTTTCCTACTTCGACGGACGAAAAAAATATGCAATTTTTGGGTACTTTTTAAGGAGAGTGGGCGCATTCTTCGGGACATAGAAATGAAACCAACTTCATGTTCCCTTTTCTCAGAATCTACTGTAGTTATCGACTTTTTAGAGCATCTAACACTATGCTACAGTCTGTCTAACAAGACTAGAGAGCAAACTTATTAAGGTCCCTGCGACTTATGAAATGAGATTGTATTTTTCTAATAAAAAAACTTCAATTTTTATTACAATCTGGATGGGTTCGTTATGAATGTAACTATACCTAAATAATGGAAGAACGTTCTTTTGAGATATTACAAGGGTTAGATTATTACGTAGCCGTGTAAAAAAAACCATGAAAAATTGCGATTTATTGAGATCGCGCAGAAAACAAAGTTTGCGATGAACATTGATGTGTGATGATGCGTGACGACCTGGTGGACTGCAATGATTTTCTAAAATTTTGTATACATTAAATGATAGACTAATGTTATTAATATCTTAAATACAATTCTAGTCGTTTGGTTGAATTTTTAAAATATTATTCAGTTTTAAAGAGTGAATACTTTTTAGAACCTCTGTAGGAACCATAGAATAACGGAACGCATTCGTCCCTATTCGTGTTTACGTTTACTCTCTCGTCGGATGAACTGTAGGTGTTCATGTTAGCCAAAGTGAATCTTGAAATACGACATAGAAAAAATTGTAAAATTTCATCAATATATGGCCTGTTTGCACTTTTACCTTGTACCTGGTTGATGCTGCCAATCCGACAATAGGACGAATTTCAAAATGCTTTTGGCTGAAACACGTGCTACCCTTAGCGGTAAAAGCATATAAAATAAGAGGACAACGTCATTTTTTAGAAGCATTTTTCCAAAATCTTGCTGTTTACGCCCGCGGTAGATCCTATGCGATCTTTCGAGCTTGTGATGTTTTTTCACTGCGAGGTGCCCGCTAATAACTTGCTCAATTCATACGTCGGACTCAATTTTTTGTGAACATTTTTCGCTCACTTCTAGCACCCGAAAAATGATTTTAATTATACATTGTGATGCGAATATTGTCTATTATCAAATTAAAAGTGTAAATAATCGACTTTTTGGTACCAAGGAATGCCAACACCCCTTAAAGTGAAACTAATGAACATCAACTTTGAAGATCTTACTTATATTTATCATTTTCTAGAGAATGTTAATAGATGATTTGAAAAGCAATAAAATACAGATAGCAATTTTATCAAAGGTATGGTGACTTTGCCAGGGCGTATTGCAAAAAGAAGAGAGTCTAACGTAGAAACATTAAAAACATTTTTGAGTAACGAATGATAAAAAAAAAACAATAATGACGTCTGAAAAGCAAAATTTCGAATGTTGCAAAAAATTCGACAGTTTTTTAATTCGCTAAAATTGAATTTTACTGATATCAATTACTTTTCGGAGAAAACCTCTGATACTTAAATCGGGTGATTAATCTCAGAGATGTAATTACAATTAAATTGCTATGAAGTGTAAGGGCTTCATCATATTTATGTCTACAAAATATAAAAAGAAGAACTTGATTTTTTTAAACCAACAAAGCAGAAAGGTTTTACCAAGGCTACTCTATTATCCAATAATACAAATCAATTTTTTTGGTACGACTAAAAAAAAAATAAAGGATATAAATGAGTGCATATATCGGTTAGTAAACGTGAACCGAGATCGAAGTATTATAGGTATCTGAACAAAAAAAAATCAACGTAAATAACTGAGAGAATAGGCGTATTTGCTTCAAATATTGCCAGCCGATTAAATATTATTATAACAGCTAGTCTGGAAGTCATATATGTAATTTATCTCAAATACCGATTCAGTTGATGATGATTTGAAAGAAAAAACTTAAGATCTTGCACAACAATAAGTTGTGATAATTGTATTTTACAGTGTATCTCTGAAGTTATAGGAAATTAGGCGAATCTTAATATTGAGGCGTGCAATTCGAGAGAACTCTTATTTTTTAGCGCAACTAACCTTTTAAGTTCTAAATGTTCGTCCATTTTCTACTTTCTCTTCGTTAACATAACTACTTTTCCCAGCAATAACGTACGGTAAGAAAACTTTTATTTATACATCAAACAGGAATTATAACCACGTTTTAATATTTCGCGTCATAATTCTACTGGCAGCCAACCGCTAAAGACCATTATACTTAAGCAACGCATACAGGATGATTTTTTTAACGTAACGAGATGGATCACAATTTGAAAGTAAATTAACAGTTGTCAGACTAGGATCACAATTTTCTTAAGTAAATTAACAGTGGTCAGACTAGGCAACATTTATGTCCCTGTCAACATCCTTACTTGCGTACGCTACAACTATACAATATTTAATAACCATAAAATCTTCTGGGTTAACAATAAAAAATGTTTTCCGTATATGCAAAAATCGTAAGAAATTGTGATTTAAATAAAATACAAACTAAATTGCAAATTTTGTACATTTAAATAACTTACTTATATTTACAAAAACAACATGTTTAAATTTTCATTATAGACTCGGATAAAGAAAGTTAAAAGTTGAAATTGTTCATCACACCTAGTTAACTAATTTGTCTAATATCTCAAACAAAAAAAAAAAACAAGTCACCTGATCCAATTCTAAAGAAGTTATTTAAGGGTGTGCGAATACTTTTGACTCGCGAATTTGATTCTAACGATCTACGAGAGATTTGTTATCTCTCAGTCCATGAAGTCATCGATTCTTCTTGGTTTGATCTCTTTTATGGGAAGCTATCACATTTAATTTATAGTGTTATCGTACAGTTAGGGACAAAAAGAAAAGATACCCTATTAATTTGTTCATTTTTATTTAAGAGTTAACATAAATCAAATTACTTTTACATATTAGATTGTTACATGTGAAATGTCCGATTTTAGAATGCAAATGTCATTAAGCGTTTCGCTCAAGAAATACTATATTAGAGTCTACAGGGGTTTATTATAAATCACTTTGAGCAAATAAAGCAGATCTTTAAAATCTCCTTTTATTTTTATCATTATTATTTCAACTGTATTAACGATAGCTTTATATGAATTTAGGTCAAAATATGGTGATTAATAGACTGCGGATCATTATGCAATTTCTCGTTTGCATAGTCTATTTTCGAAAATTTTAATCAAAGGAAGCATCTCTTTCTCTGATTGGGATATTTATTGTAGAAAGACAAAACTAAAAATGTTATTATATTTTCATAATATAAATGGTATTTTGCATTTCATAAATTCGCAGCTGCCATAAATGCATAAAGACCCGCAATCTAGTGATTAATTAAATTCGTTGACAGACGAAGTTGATTACAACGCTGCTTACTTTTATCAATAAATCCGTTTAGATAAAAGTTGCGTTTGTGTAACGTTATCGATAAAAATTGGACATTTCATGTGCAACAAACTAATACATTGCTTTACACTGTTTTTGTTTATTTGGTTCAGTTGGTAAAACTGAAATGTTGATCCGGATGAATTTATCTAGGAAAATGTAAATTTTCAAGACAAGCTAATGGGATATAATGGTAGGGAATGTGTTTAAAAAATGGCATGACCAAAAAGAATTTACCAGTTCTGTTTAATACACTATGCTATCGCAAGGTTTCCCCAGATATTTTCAATAATGTTAAGAGTATTTTAATTTTTTCAATTACGAAAAACGTTTTAACTGTTTCAGCTGTGTGAATTATCATGTCGAAATATGAAATTAGTACCAGCAGTTCTCATTGCATGTTTATTTATTTGTTCCTGAATAATGTCTAAATATTTCTGACTATTCGTTTTGTCACTAATAAACTTAATATCCGTCCTTGCAGACTTCGAAGGCCTCTGATTTTTAGACATATTCTAAACCGGCCAAACGATGTCTTAACGTCCACGCCCAAATTTCACATAAACTACAACATATTTCATTTAAAACAAAATCGCCGATGGTGACGTCAAAAAGTGATCGATTTGGCATGGAATGACTCATAGATCATTTCATAAATATAATAACCTAAAGGACACAGCGTAACACATTTCCACCGTATATATAATAACTACAATAAAAGTAGAAAATTCTATAGAAGCATTTCTCGATATATTTTCAATATGTAAGCATTTTTCAACACTTCGTATGGTATCGTTCAAAGGTTCGAAATCAGTTGTGATATTCGCAATTCGTCAAAGGGAACGACGAAAGCTTACGTGGCGAGCCGTTCCATACATTTTCTTTTAACATTTCTTTCTAGTTATTATACTTACAACCAAATACAAGAAGATAGGACACCCTATTAATTTATTAATTTCTATTT
>CM052123.1:1153356-1190625 GCA_028454245.1 Halictus quadricinctus
TGAATAATATCTAAATATTTCTGACTATTCGTTTTGTCACTAATAAACATCCGTCCTTCCGTAGTAGGCTATACACCTCCCCAAATCAGAACTCTGCCTCCACACATTTGACGACGGCTTAATAATTGAGTTTCTTTCCGTAAATCATGGTAATAGCAGTTAAAACTCCTGGCCCGTGTATATTACATTTTTTTTCATCAGTAAATATTAATTTTCGCCATTTAAGTTGAATATATTTCTCTGCAAATAGCAATCGAACACTTGTGTGCCGTTCTGCTAATACAGGTTTCCTCAGCAATTTTGTTCATTTTAGGTGCTTACACTTCCATAAACCTCGCCGTACATTTTTTACATGTGTTTTAACAGCGGTCGCTTCGAAAATTTGTATGGCGGACATTTTCGAATTCGATGCTAGACTTAAAATCGCACGCTTTTAACGTAATGTTAACGCAAGAGGACGACCAGAACTCTTTTGTGTGCCATAATTATCCGGATTTTTAACAATCACGTTTCCATTTCAATTTAAGACTTTAGCAATTTTGGCAACAAAATACTTTTCTTGAAACTTTTCTTTCAAAGCGGTTTCTATTTCAGACGCACTTAATATTTTTGTATGGTACATTTTATGCACTGAACAAACTATTTACATTAAATAGTATCTACTGGAGACTTTTCACGACGCGTACCCATTTTGTGTGCAGATTTACAATTCAGGATTTCGTTCCACTTGAGAACTGCAATGTTTACGTCTTTCTTCGTATCATTTCTGAAAGACATATACTACGAATAATCTTCCGTAGAGATATTTACAGTTACACGTACAATATAATTTGAGTTACCAAAATGTACACTTTCTTCCAATATCGTATGAAAATTCAAAGAAACGTGTCCTATCTTCTTGTCCCTGACTGTAGCTGGATACATTGTAGGCCGGCGTTACCGAGAAGCATAAGCCGGCCGCTTGGTGGCGGTCCGACTCGGCAAATTTCGAGACGAAAACGTAAGCGCGGCTTTACGTCCGTAAGGTAACCGATTTCCGTTTCGAGTACTTCCTGGAATTTGCGGAGCCAGAGAGATATTCAGTGCTTTGTTCGTCCTCTCGTTCCTCTCCGCTTCGATCGTCCCCCTACCCCGCCCCACCTCGCGGAACCCTTCGTTCGGTTTCCAGGGGCACCGGGCAGGCAACTCGCCGATTTCGCACGCACGAATTTAATCCATAGGGAATTTCCGGCCGATGCACGCGCACCTGCATTCCACGGATGACTGGATATATCAGATATCGTGAATGCACCTTTGAGCCATGCATAGTGCGCCGATCACGGTTGGTCCATCTGCAACGGACCCTTTGATACTATTCGATCAAAATACGATTATCCGTTTGTCGTTAACCGTGATACTGTCTGCCCTCGAACGCGCGTGCGCACGAGTGAGTAAAGTCGTCACGGACTAAAAACTTCAATCTGTTTCTACATACCAGCATAACTTGAAAAGTGATCTCTGCTGTACAATCCTTGCGAGTGGCCACCGCATCGCGTTCGATTCGTTTCGATGATCAAAATGGTTTCGTGCCGTACTCGACTCGCAATGTGATGCAGTCAGCAGAAAACTTATAATGGAGAATTTTAATTATCAATTCGTCATCATTGGGGTGACCATCGGTGGTCGTCTTGCGATAATGAACAGACGACCAAATCTAATTATATTACTGAAAACCTTCCGTATGTAGCATTTCATTTTAAAACATTTACATACACCCCTGTCGGTTCCTGTCAACCCCCTAGTCCCATATAATTAAAGAAAATTATAGATGCTATAATTTCCGAGAAAATAGCTTACAACGCTTCATTCGAATCTACCTCTATGCAAAACTTGCATGAAAGCGAACGTACTACATATGATGTGAATATTTTTGCTACAAGTGAAAGTGTAGAGGAAATTTCAAAGTAGTCTGTATATTTTTTTTATGATGCTGTACTTTTTCTATCTCTACGAGTGACAATCAAGCCGTTAGACTATTCGATTACTTCCATCCATGCAAGTTTTGCATATATCATTTTTTTTTTCATAGCATTATAATAAACGAAAACATTTAAAATGTATAAAGTTATTAACCCCCAGCCTGTATAATATTTTGGATTGTAAAACATCAAGTCACAATTGATCGAAAGTAGATGGTACGTAGTGCATAGCTCGTCAATGAGCTATCCTGAACTATCCTAATTACCCCTTCCCGTGTAATAACAAGTTGGACTCGTATTGAAAATTTCAAACGAAATCTACTGAATATAAATGTCATTAATTTCTATTAGACCGAAATCGATTCGTCTATTATCACCAATATTCTCTCTTCACTACGAAACTATTAAGGAGAAAATGCTCTAATCATTATAGCTGCGAGGAAACTAATGCGGCAAGGAGTTGAGCATCTTAAAATATATTCTTCAGAATAATGCGATCAAGGATAGGGATCGATGAAATAGAAAAAGGAAATGGGTCGGAAGATTAAAGTGGAATAGACAAATAGGTGCGAGTATCGATTTAAGAGCAAGTGGATGCGCCGAAGTAAAATAATTTGTTTAACAACGCGGAATAAGTAACGGGAAAACGAACGAACGAGAAATGGGGAAGAAAGATATCGATTGGAAGTGAATACACGAACAAAATATTTCCAAGCCCATGTTTGCACGTTATGCTGCCGAGATCGTATAACTGAATGGGAAAAATAGCTCATGAGCTACGCGTCAGCGACCCGCAAATATTTCCAATTTCTCCAGGAAAATAAAGCGATAAATATCCGCTTTTCACGTTTGTCCTTACCTCGCCGGTAAAATTCAGCGTTTTCGGAACGAATTCATCAAAGGAAGCTTCCGCATCTCCATTGATCCTCAGAGAGAAAATCGGAGTCGTGGAAAGAGCAATAAGCTCCGCGCAATTTATTTTAGACATTCTCTCCTTGCCTGTTTCGTACACATTATTTATTATTGAAAATAATAATGTATGCTCTCAATCACACCGAACACATACTCTGTTTATAAAGTGAAACAATATCACGAAAACGTATCTAATTCAATACACGTGCATGGTAGTTAATTCATGGCATTCGATACACGAGCTTGATATATCTCATTCCGAATGGATTAAAGCGTATTTTATAGGATTTATTATCTGGGTGATCATATATTTCAATTACAGTCAATTAACAGTCGTTCGCATTCGCAATACGCAGTTTTCGCGATCCCACGCAACATTTTATTTCAATAATAAAATTCGCATACATCGGCACGCAATCCCGATACCTAGCAAAGGAAAACATACTTTTACGTTATCGAATCGATTATTTTGAATGAACGTTTTCGAATCGCATACGATAACTATCACAATTTTTACAAACTGAAATTTTATTTTAAAGCAACAATGAATGTTTTATAAAATACTGGGAAACCACGAAAGGAGATAGACAATTGATAGTTTATTTAAAAAAAAAAGAAAAGAATTTAATTCTACATTTTTGTGATTATAATTTTGAGAGTCGAACATTTGTTGGTTTTATTACTTTTTAAGACCTCCGTTGCTGTCTATTGTAGCCTATTTGAAGTACAGTGTTTACTCAATATATGTATATGTATATGTCCACAACACGGGTCTACCCAGGGACATATATTGGCTAGAAGATACTATTCTTTGATACACTGCCGAACGTAGCAAAGGACAGCAATTCAGTAGCTTGTAATAACGTGATTTCATATTTTTACTGTTGATTAATTAATTTTGCGAGCTACTAATCGCAAAGAAAATATTTTCAAACGATTGTTATTCTGAATTTCATTATTGTTATCTCATTTAAGATGATTGTTATTATTTCTATGCTAATAAGTACCTGCTGCGCTTAAACCAGGCAGTATGTCTTCTCATACTAACACTAATACTACTTAAAATTTTAGGCTATCGCTTAGGTAATAGTATTCAAATACCTAAACGATTGATTTGTATCGACTTACATTGTTAGTTAAAGTGGATTAGATGTTGAGCTGTAGACGAATTGTGCCACTTACCTGTAACAAAGAAAAAACAGACGTTAGTTATTAGTGAATGAGAGTGCAGAACAAAATACATATCTTTTAAATTAATCCATTTTCAGCTGAAGACAAAATGAACACGATCTCAATTTTTCATGAAATAAAGAGTATTTTGCCGATTTTTCTGTTACGGTTTGTTACTACACTGCCCAACTTTTGTTTAAAAGTCTTTTTTATGAGTTTGTCGGAAATGTTTAAAAAATAGTAGCGACCGTTTAAAACATTTAGATTTTGGGAACAGAAAATACAAAGTTAATGCTTATCCGAAATTTGTTCAAATTTATATTTTTTGAATTAATTATATCCTGTATGAGTCGTTTAAAAACAGAAAAAAGTGGTGTTATTGGAAACTTCAACAAAGTAAACACATTGAAAATCACTTTTGTTGAACAAGGATTACAGAAGATAGAGAATAGTACACAATACGCAAAATGTAGTTGTGGAATGAACAGATAATTAATGAATATTTTGTAGTTTCACTGTGTGACGTCTAGAAACCTAGTGAATTAGTCCAAAGCTTTTATATTTTGTGCACGGAAAATATTCTACACATTTCTCGCTACTTGTATCCATTAGGGTGAATCTTATTCTTAAACTATGAAATTTTGAACACGCCACCCCCAAAGCTTGTTCTGTTTCATGAAAAAATTATATATACAAAATTTGAGATCAAGTGATTGCCGACGCGTTCCAATGGTTGCGAGGTGTCGTTGTAAAAACAATGTTTAATTCTTCCGTACCTAACATTCCTATATTTAAGCGTTTTCAAGAATTCGGGTCTCAAATGAATAAATTTCATTTTAGATCGGAAGTCGAAAATGAAGTAATTAAAGGTCACCCGACAACGCATCCGAAATGGTACAGTTTGTATCGTACAATTGGGAATTGAAACAACCACGCGAAGACTATCGAGAGTTTCTTGAATTATCAATAGTAATAATGTTCCTTAATGCAACCATTCCACAGGTTCCTTTTCGGGCACCAGGAGCATTTCATCATGCTCGATGGATGGCGAAAGCCAAATATATTCTTCAAAAATATTCTCATTTAGAGATCAATTTACATTATCAAAGACGAAGAAAATGGAATACATTAAATTTGTATGTTTTTCAGTAAATTGTATTTAAAAGCATGGATCCAAGTTCCAATTGCTGCAGAAGCTCCAAGACAAGACCATGAGTTTTTAAAAAATCCATACTCCAAGTGCCATCAATGACAATATAAGTCGGGTAGCGCTATGAAAATTTTATAATCATGTGTTGTATCTAACACCCGAAACGCTGGCCTTTTTTCACCCAAATATTCCACATCAAATAAAAAAACAAATGGTTGTAGCTTTAGATACCGTTAATGATAATGATGTAAAAAGATTAGTACTTAATTAAAACAATGTAAATGAATACGTTGGTAGTAACATTGCAGCCTTTATTTTTAAAGAAAACTTCAATTTTTTTACAAGATTTTCAATTTCCCTAGATTTGATAAATAAGGAACCCACAGAATGGTAAAGTGATCCTAGTCATTATAACGTAGGCTTAAATATAATACACAATTTAGCTGTAGATAATGATTCGACAAAACGAGGAGTCAAACTTATGTAAGAATTTAACGATGTACTATCACAAAATATAGAAGAAAATTTATAATGTAAACTGTATTAGTTAATAAAAATTTGTAAAATGTCTAGAATTTTTGCCTTGTATCTAAAAAAGTATCTAAACTCAATACCGCTTTTCTTTGCCTCCATACGCTGTAATATTCACCACATCCAGTTAAAAATATTATGCTCTGATTAAATGTAACACATTTATTTCGAATGTTAATTTCTCTGCTTTTTAAATTAATATAAGAATACAACTAAAAGAATTGACACTTTCAATAAAATACATAAAATGCAATATATTTACAAAAATATAAGCATTAGTTAATTGTTATATTGAAAAAATTACATTGTGGAACTATTATTATACATATTTTTACACAAGAAGAATGTTTAATCATAATTAAAAGTTTTTCCTTCATATATTCCCATTTATATAAAATTTCACATTTATTGCAACTTTAACGTTGATGCGCCACGTTTTCCTCTTATCCGATTAACTCCATCTTTTGCAAGAATTATTTTCTTACTCAATGAAACAATTTTAAAACAAAAAAATTTCACTAGATATAGTTAAGGTACACCTTAGTATATATAAATGCATTATACAGGATGTCCCCCCAATTATCAATCGATTAAATCAATGAAATGAAATTTATCTTGAAAGTTGAACTTCTTCTCGTTACTGAATATCGTTTATCTCCATGTTTTGCAATGGATATACTTCTCTGCAAAACACCGAACTATTATTTTATGCTCAAATATTAAAGGGTGTCGATGCTTTAATTTTCTATGCTTTAAGTGTTTGCACTGTTGTACATATGTTTGCATTCACATGATGAAATAATTAGGAATGACCATATACAATTGATATGTTAGTATATACAAAAAAAATATGCGGATCTTTAGATATTAATTTTATTAATAAATATTGTTGCAGTGCTATAAATAAATTTGAGAAAAATCGTTAACAGGTATGGAATGAGTGTGCCCAGAGGTATTTCGGCACATATAGTTTAACAATTTTTTAGAGTGGGTGGGGGAGCGTTTCTAAAAAAAAATGCATTTTAAAAAATTGCTTTTACACAGTTCGGAAGACACAATAATATCATGCAACATTCGTTTGAACTTTTTTTTAATATCATATGTTGTTTTTGAGAAATTTCACGAAAAAGAAAATGTGCTATCGCGTTACATACAGAGTACAGAGCAAATACTACGTAACATGTATAAATATATAAAGCTACAATTTTTTACTTCGTGGTTCAAAGTTACCTCAAAGTCACTTTGTTGTGTATCAATAATGAAAGTATTTGGTATTCGTAAAAATATGTATTTGATATTCGTTAAAAAATCAGAATGCATTGGTTTACTTAATATGCAAAGCAAATTTAAAGTATTTTTAAACAGCATCAATAAGTAATAATTTTTTTTTATAAAAATGAAGCGAGGAACATTAAACTTGTACCAAAGAAAATAGAATTTACTTTAATATATTGTAATAAAAATATTACCTTGACTGTTAAATACGTATACGGGAAATATGGAGGTCGCGAAGAGATTTCTAGGGGGTCGTCGCGGTTATTTTTAGTTGATGATTTTTTGCGCTTGTTTATTATAATACGATCCTTTAAATTAAATAAAATATATATAATATTTAAAGTAAATCTTATTAAGTTAGAATTACATTTCGAATTACCTATTTTTAATGTGTTTTCTTGAGCGTATTACATTTACCTTATCTTTTTAGGGGAGGGGGGGTGGAGAGTCGTATAGTATTCGAATATTATAAAAGGGGGGTCGCGACTCGAAAAAAAAGGTTGGGAAACACTGATCTAGATCAATCTAATTGTTAGTTAGAATTCAGAGTGTATAATTACGCGCGCCAACGAACAGTCAGAGTTTCTTTCTCAATGATTATATCCTGATACCAACCAGATTGGCAAAAAGTTACTAGTAGTAGTACATTAATAGTAGTAGTTACTAGTTACTAGTACATTAATATCAAGAATTTCTAATGCAAAAATAGTAGATTGATACAGTTCAATCTTCGGAGGCCACCATTGTAATTTCCGTTCGCATGATCGCGACAGTCGATAACTCGAAGCGTGTTCCGTTCTTCGTGAAGACTCAATGTCGTCGATCGACGCTATCGCCGTAAGGGTATTCCTTTTACCTCTTTCAACAACGAAAACAACGAGAAAAACGCGACCCGCGACGACAACGGGAATCACGTCTCGTGTCGTGCTTGTGAGAAACAACCATATCGATCGGGCAATGCGCGTGGAACCAGTGAGCATTTCAAATCATCGTATCATGGCTAGCAGCCGGACCAGGTCTATCCTCCCTCCTCTTTCTCCCTCGGACTTTTCTCTGTCTTCGAATTTCAATCCGTTTCCTCGTTCTCCGACTCGTTCGTTAGCGAGGGCAATACTCATTCAGCATTGTTGCGAAACTTTTTCATGCAACAACCTCCAGGATCTTCGTTGCTTCAACTCTGTCCGTGTAGTTGTAAGAGACGATGTTGCTCCTTGAAGCGAGAGTTATTAGCTTTCCGTCGCATCGTAACGATAGACTCGGTGGCCGGGTGGCTGCTACAATGCGCCATGATTCTCGCGATTCGGTTTGCTGTTCGCGTTCGCAACTTATTTTTTTAATTTAATCATAACAGAACATTGTATAAGATATTTCAAAAGGAGCTCCTGGATGTTTTTAGGATATACAATACGGAGCAAAACTGATTACAGACTATTTGAAACAGCATAACTTTTTTCAAATTAGTCTAAATAACTTTAGTGTTTTTGAGAAGTTAGAAGGATTAGTTTATTAGACGAAGTGTAAAAAATTTTTGAAAAAAATTGGAATTGGTCGGAATCGTAAAAGAAATAGTAAAAGTTGTTTTTTTCATCTTTTTTATCTGAGCCTGTATTGCAAATTTAAAAAATGTGTTCTAGTGACTCGAATAAATTATATTCATGCTGAAAATTTCATGGATATTGGTTACTTCGTTTACGAGTTATAAACGAAGTAACCAATATCGGTGAAATTTTCAATAGAACGCATTTTTTAAATTTTCAATACAGGCTCATATAAAAAAGCTGAAGAAACCAACTTTTACTATTTCTTTTGAGATTCCGACCAATTCAAATTTTTTTCAAAAGTTTTTTACACCTCGTCTAATAAACTAATCCTTCTAACTTCTCAATAACATTCAAGTCATCTGATCTAATTTTAAAAAAGTTATGTTGTTTCAAATAGTGTGTAATCAGTTTTGCTCCTTACTGTACTTGTCACATAGCTATACAGGGTAGTTTGTAATGGAACAATTCTACGAGAAGAAATAAGTCGACGAAACGAATAAAATTTGTTCATCTCCGCTACGTTTTCAAGATAATCAATTGTATAGTTGTAGCTAGCATAAGTAAATTAATTGAGGTAATTATTTCTAGTAATTTACTTAGCAATCTTATCTCGTAGCACAACATGTTGCTGCGAATGCTTGTGCTTACCAACATGTCTAATATCATGAACACAGTTAAAATTTGATTTCTTAAAAAATTGACGGAAATGTTTTTCATTATGTTTGATAAACATACTCATTGCGTTCATATTCTTTTCATTAAGTTCTTCTGAACATTATGCAACGTGTTCTGGTGTTTATTATATTACGTACAAGAACAATCTATTGTTTTAATTGACCAAGGCTTATGACGTTATCATCACATATAATCAGAGATCAAAAATAACAATTATTTCAGAAATTTTTCCAGAAAAGATCATTAAGAAAATGTCAATTTTTATTCAAATGGAAGTCAGGCGTTCGTAAATATTGCAGAAATTGTTCGAAATGCAAATAAAATATTTTTAAGATACATCTGTTATGGCTACAAATAACCATTATGAATAACTAAAATTTGTCGAATCATTAGTAACTATTATCGATGACAGAATTAATTTTTGGTTACGAATTATTGGTTATTGACAACGATAGTTGTTTTCGGTCACGAATAACCATTATCGCTGATGAAAATTACTTTTTTGGTCACCGTTAACCATTATCGATAACTCGAGTTTCATTTTGGTTACGGCTATGAGATAACCAATATCGATAGCGGCATTTTTATTTTGGTTACAAGTGATCAGTATCGACGGCGGGACTTTCGTTTCGATTACTTTCAATCATATTGTGGGAAAAAATAACTGACTACGTGCGGGAAAATGAATGAAACAGTATATATATATATATATACATATTTGGAAATAAAAAGGAGACAAAACAATTATACACGACGCGATTGACCGCACCTCGCAGGTCAAAACTCAGCGCAATACTCTGTACTCTTAACTCTGACCGCAACTCGCAGGCCGAAGTTCTCTCACGTGCGCTTTTCTCTCGACTGCGTCGTCTTCGTTAAAAGAAAACGCGTCAAGCTCGATGGCGCCGAAATCACTCGACAGGGTGTCGTTTTCGTCTCGACGGTCCCTATGCCCGACATCCGACACCACAATATTATTATTTTTTTTTAAATAATAGATAATACTATTATTTTTTAATAATAGCACGAGGTGAAAAGGATTATTGAATTTATTTTTGCATTGTATTAAACGAACAATGTCTGCTATACTTGCCAAGCATTACTTAGGAAGGGAAATGCCAATTCCAAATAGGAAATTTAGACTTATCATTTTGTCCGACACTGATCCTATCAAGACTCTCAAGAAATTATGTGTAAAAACCGTTACAGCGTGACTCTACACCTTAGGATCGACGAAGATCTGTTAAAAAAGTTTGGTATAAAATTGACCTTGACTGAGTTTCTCAAGGTCAAAATTTTTTATCGCATTCTATAGTACTCATTGCGAAGAACAAAAGTCTCCAGTCATCCATTCCCTTAAAAAACAACTTTAAAGTTTTGTAAACCATTTTATCCGATATGTCTACAGAGTGTCGCAAAATGGTATAAACGTGGAGGGGTTAATTCTACGTGAAAAACTAATTGTAAGTCCATACTATAATATAATCTTTTTCATTTAACGCATCGTTTACGGGAAAATTGACTTTAAAAATCCGTCAAGTTCGCGTGCCTAACGTTCCCGAGAAGTAGAATTAGTATGTGACGAACAGACGCATAAGACAATTCCTAATCAATAGCACGCGTGTTCGCCGAATTTTCAAACTCAAATTCCTCGGAAAGGAGGAGACAAATGAAAAAAATTTGTTCCATATTTTCTCACGTTTCTCCACGTTTATACCATCTTGGGACACTCTGTACACATATGGAATAAAATAATTTACAAAGCTTTAAAGCCGTTTTCTAAAGTAACGGTTCATTTTTGACCTATTGTTCCTTAGAGAAGTTTGTCCCTCTCGATGAGTAGAATAAGATACAATCATAAAAAATTTGACCTTGAAAAATCAAGGTCAAGGTCAACTTTTGCACCAAATTGTTTCACCAGATCTTCGCCGATCCTAAAGTGTAGACCGTTACGCTGTACCGGTCTTTTCACATAATTTCTTGGTACAACCACGCGCAGATAAAATAAGTGATTGCTACAAGAAGACAGATCCGAGCTCTAAGAAATTTATCTTCTGACGAGCCAGGGAATCAAAAGGAGATCGTGTGTTGTCAAGCGAACTAGCACATCCTTCATGTCAACGAGTATTGCTTGTGTGATCGCGAAAAAGGGGGTAGATTTTATTGTTAAATCCACCTGTAGTAGTAAATCGCAGGCTGACACGCGAATCACCGAGATTATTATTCTACAAATAATATTGGGCAATTGGATCGAATGGTGGAGCAGTGATTGTGCGTTGTGACCGAGTTGTGTTCGAGCGAGTTCGAGCCTTTAAACTAGACACGAACGAAACGCGTATGGGTCGGAACAAATTTACCGAGTCCGAAATGTTAGCGCGTCGAACGAATTGTGCCGAGTAAGTTGTTAGCGCGTCGAGTAATTTTTTCCAAATGAAAACATGAGAGAGTTTCCGTGATAGAGTTTCAGCAATTTTGGTAAACCAAAGCCTGCCAAACAAAGCCTTTTTCGTAATTTCAGGAGAATTTAGAAATGTCATTGGTATGTTTCAAAAATTCACTCTCTAGTTAGTCTTCACCCTGAAGGAAGAGTGTGCTAACTCCTGATACTTCTACACTGCGATCAGTGACGTTGTAATTGCTTAGTTTGCCTTCAATAATTTATTAAATTTAACTTAGAAATGCTTTGAATACCTCGTGCCACTATGTTTACAGGTATTCTTTATTGACGATGCTACATTAAATGTTCAATATGATCTCCTTGTGCGTGAATGCACATTTCGGCTCTCCGAATTACACTTTTGGTAGCTTCTGTTAATGTTTTCCGAGATACTGATGCGCATGCTTGCATTATTTTGCTTTTTAAGTCATTTATGTCCCTGGGCGGTGTAGTGTAAATAATATTTGCACGAAATATTACGTGCGAAATGTTTAAAATATTTCTTCCATTTCTGACCTTGTGTGACATTGAAGGTCATTATGTCGTATACGAATGAATCCGTTTTGTCACACGCTTCCATAGGATATAAAAAGATACGTAGCATTCGATTTAGAAAATTGAAGGTTACCTACATTTCTAAAAGAATAATCCAGATAAAACAAAATTACAGACACCATTACACTGCCAGTAAAAAACAGTCTAAATTTGTTCTCTTTCATTTTTTTTCTTTTTCTAATGTTCACTATTTACAAGAAAAACGCTGGCTAGTGATAGCGTGTACACCCTGTATGAAAAAGCGAATAACATTTTTTTTTGTTGATTCTCCGTTTAAAAAAAAACAGAGTGGCGTGTTGCAGTATTCACAAGAAGTAGAATTGGTTGGCCATGATCAGACGCGCCAGCCTATTCCTATTCGATAGTAACCGGTGAATTTTCTTCCTCAATCTACTCTAAAACGAAACGTCAACCGAAAAAATATGTTATTCATTATATTTATTTATTCTTGTCAATAGAATCACTTCATGCTCTCTTGTACCACCCGCCTTAGATACATTGTACATCCACAAATAACAAACGATGGCTAAGACTACTTGAGAGAGCTTACTTGGGAGAATGTTCTTGACAGCACATGTCAAGGTCATCAGTGTTGCTTCTTACTAAACTAAACATTTACCTGCCAATCTCGTGCGTTGTACTTGTGACAAATTACGGTTCGAGTTTATCTTCGACAGAAAACTACACGAACATTTTTACTATTGAATGCCAACATGCAATAGAGAATATATTAGGTTGTTGCAATTGAAATGACCTTTTTTCACATTTGAAACTTCCCGTCTTTGTAGTTTAGTTTTTCCACGGCAGATGGCGTTGAAGTTGTACAATATGAAAAGTACATATCTCGTAAATGAATTTGCGTGTATAAGTTTATTGATATTGTCACTCAAAATCGATTTTCGTTCACCATGGAAAAAAAGGAAATTCGTATAATTTAAACTCAGACATACTGCGTCTGAAGCAGCGATAAACATAAATGATGCTATTGGTGAAGGTATCGCAAGTGATTGGACCATAAGGCGTTGGTTTCAAAAATTTCGTTCTGGACAAATCTGGAAAATGAGACTTGTGGTCATAAGCCAGCAGCTATTAAAGATTCAGGGTTAAAAGAGATAGTTGAAAGGGATTCACGTCTAGCTGTCCCGACATCTGAAGGCTTTGGGAAAAGTAAAAAAGTTAGTTAAATGGGTCCCACATGAACTCACTGAAAGCAACAAGATGTGCCATCTGGAAATCAGTTCTCCGTTACTTTTTCGACAGAATAATGAAGGCGTATTGAACAGGATAATTACCTGTGACGAAAAACGGATTTTCTACGACAATCGACGACGTTCTGCACAGCGGCTAGACACAAATGAAACTCCAAAAGATATGCCGAATCGAACCTTCAGCCGCGTAAGACATTGGCGTCAGTATGGTGGTCAGCAAACGGTGTTGTACATTACTCATTTTTAAAAATAGTTAAAACCATAAATGCTGATAAATACTGTCAGGAAATTGATATAATATACGAAAACCTGCGTGTTCAACAACCGGCATTAGTCAATAGACGTGGTGTATTGTTGCTTCGTGATAATGCTCGGCCACATATTGCGAAACAAACTGTAAAAAAATTAGCAGAGTTGAAGTGTAAAGTTCTCCCTCATTGGAACACATGTATCACGATGAAAGAAATGCATTGATGTCGATGGAAATTATTTCGATTAATGGAATATGAATAAAGTTTGTAAAATAAAAGTTTATGTTAAAGATTCAGAAACGGCCATTTCATTTGCAACAACCTAATAATTAATAGACTGCGGATCTTTATGCAGTTATGGGATCTGATAATTTAAAAAAATGTTACAATATAAAATTCGATAGAATTTGGTACGATTTTTATTTATTTCAGATCTACAAAGGCTACTACGACTGAAAATAAGATTTTATTTAATTTCACTTTATTAAAATTTGTCTACAAAAATTAAAAATTGTATAAACATCCGCAGTCTAAATAATGAACTGTACTTAGGCGCGTTAGTTTTACTTTCATGGCTTGTACATAAAAAAAGAACAAATGGCACGTGTCATCAAATTACAAAATAATGTATGTTGTAGTTGCACGTTGTGGACAATTCGATAATGCAATAAAATAAAACTTTAGTACTTACAGAGGGTGGCCGAATTATTACTCAAACTCATGTTTTGTAAGATTAAGCGACCGAATAGAGTCGGTCTTTATTGTAATATTATAATATCATTTTTTGATAATAATATATGTCTTTCAAAATAAAAATTAAACACTATTACTTCGGTTGAAGACTATATTTAAAAAAAAACTAAAATTACCGAATATTTCGTCACTGCTCCTTTGGCTTTTATGACGGCTAGGATTCTATGAATGAAGTATAAGGACAATCCTGATTAACATCAAAATTATGCGCTTTTGAATGTAATACCATATGTACTTCTGTTGGAAAGGCGTAGGGGTCTATATGAATAAGTGACCCTAATTATACCTCGAGAACTATATCAGTAACCACTCTTGGCCAACGACACCTTTTTAATCATAACTTCATTTATAGATATTAATTCCTATACTAATTGAATATGTTCTACAAAAAAGGTATCATTGCTCGATAGAATCCACGAGAAGGTGGAGGATTTCTTCCATCGGGACGGGATAAGGAGGGGTTATGATCAGAAGTATGGATAGGATTATTGTGTGGGGTGGACTTAGGTTTTACATAGTACTTCTTTATTTGATAATGGCGTAAAGCTATGAAAGCTTCTAGTGCCTGTAATTGGTAACGCTGTTGCAAAGCGAGATTGTAAACAATCAGCATATTTATTCTATTCATTTTGGGTTACGTAATTAAATGTTATGTTTGAAAAAGATGTTTCTGCCCATTCAATTACATCCTTAGGGGTGAAAATTTGATTTTTCAATAGTCTTTGTAAGCTAGTGCGCATTGCAAGTCTTTCAATACTTCCTCCAATACCGTCACATGGTCCCTTACCATGAGCTGATGCAAAAAAATGCTATTCAGCGGGAATGAATGAAATTTTGTTTTTCTATTGCGCAGCTGCCCCGTCAGAAAAGTATTAAATCTTTTTTATGTTTTCCAGTTATATAAAAAAAAAAGTTTACGTTTTTCGACATTATAAAGTTAATTATTAAGGTTGAAAAAATTATTTTACAATAGCCCAATCCTTTCTGAATAAACCAACAAAAAATTTAGCTCGATCAGACAAACATTTCCTCAGATAAAAATTCGTGAATGAAGCCCATTTTCGCCAAAATGGGCAAAAATTGCAAACTTCGAAGGCCTCCCACCCCCGAATTTCACATAAACTACAACATATTTCATTGAGAACAAAATCGCCGATGGTGACGTCAAAAAGTGATCGATTTGGCATGGAATGACCTATAGATCATTTCATAAATATAATAACCTAAAGGACACAGCGTGACACATTTCCACCGCATGTTAAACGTAAGGTTAGCCTGTAGTCACGTTACTATAATAAAAGTAGAAAATTCTATAGAAGCATTTCTCGATATATTTTCAATATGTAAGCACTTTTCAACACTTCGTATGGTATCGTTCAAAGGTTCGAAATCAGTTGTGATATTCGCAATTCGTCAAAGGGAACGACGAAAGCTTACGAGGCAAGCCGTTCCATACATTTTCTTTTAACATTTCTTTCTAGTTATTATACTTACAATCAAATACAAGAAGATAGGACACCCTATTAATTTATTAATTTCTATTTAGTAGATAACATATATAAAATTTCTCATCGTTTTACAGTGTTTTTGTTTATTTGGTTCAGTTGGTAAAACTAAAATATTGTTGCTCCGCATGAGTTTATCTAGAAAAATTTCAAGACAAGTTAATGTAATAGAATGGTAGGGAATGTGTTTAAAAAGTGGAACGACCAGAAAGAAATTATTCGTTAGGGTAGATGTTTGTATAGTTTTTCCATTGTTTTCTGCCTCAATTGGAGCCATTCATGTTCACTGCCTTGTTTTAACTCGTCTAGGGTTAACAATTGTCGGCTCTTGGCATATACCGCTATCTCAAGGTTTCCTCAGACATTTTCAATAACGTTAAGACATCTCGCTGGCCGGTCCAATATTTTAAATTTTTCAGTTGCAAAAAACGTTTGGACTATTTCAGCTGTGTGAATTATCATGTTGAAATATGAAATTAGTACCAGCAGTTCTTGTGGCATGTTTATTTATTTGTTCCTGAATAATATCTAAATATTTCTGACTATTCGTTTTGTCACTAATAAATATCCGTCCTTCCGTAGTGGGCTATACACATCCCCAAATCAGAACTCTGCCTCCACCCATTTGACGACGACTTAATAATTGAGTTTCTTTCCGTAAATCATGGTAATAGCAGTTAAAACTCCTGGCCCGTGTATATTACACTTTTTTTCATCAGTAAATATTAATTTTCGCCACTTAAGTTGAATATGTTTCTCTGCAAATAGCAATCGAACACTTGTGTGCCGTTCCGCTAATACAGGTTTTCTCAGCAATTCTGTTCGTTTCAGGTGCGTTTCAGGTACACTTCCATAAACCTCGCCGTACATTTTTTTACATGTGTTTTAACAGCGGTCGCTTCGAAAATTTGGCCGACATTTTCGAATTCGATGCTAGTCTTAAAATCGCACGCTTTTAACGTAATGTTAACGCAGGAGAACGACAAGAAATATTTTGTGTGCCATAATTATCCGAATTTTTAACAAATTTACTGATCACGTTTCCACTTCGATTTAAGACTTTAACAATTTTAGCAACAAAAAACTTTTCTTGAAACAGTTTCAGAGCGCCTTCCATTTCAGGCGCACTTAATATTTTTCCATCACCCATTTAATGCATTGAACAAATTGAACTATTTACATTAAATAGTACCTACTAGAAATTTCTCACGACGTGTACCCATTTCCTGTGCAGATTTAATATTGAGAAGGGAAAATACGACGCATGTCCTCTCATTTCGTTCCACCTGAGAACTGCAATGTTTACGTCTGTCTTCGTAACATTTCTTAAAAACGGATATTACGAATAATCTTCCATGTTCGGTTGCGGTTTCTCGAAAATGAAACGCGGACGATTGTTCCGCCCAAGGTCGTAAATCTTGGGCCCGGTTGGATCGCGGACGCGTCACTCCCGATACCGCCGAGGATTACTGTCCGCCAAATTAATTTTGGACAGCTGTTTTAATAATTGCTTGACTGAATTTAGTCGGAAGCGCGTTTCGTCCCAGACCTGCTAGAGGACTCATCAGTAAGGCTGATCCAGCAGGCCTTGCCTTATACGCGTCGGTTCGTCTCGTGTGATTGACTGATCGCGAGAGCGTGTAGCGTAGGATCTTGACTGTTGGAGATCCGTTTTGAAAAACTCAGAACTGAATATTCCCGTTTGAAGGAAAACTCGAGAGTGATTTTGATTTGAGTTCTTCCGTCTCGTGAGGCTCCTCTATGTATTGAGAGGGCGGTCCTCATGCAAGAGGAAGTGCACTGATTGGTTCTGCTGAATGCTGCATTACCCAATCAGCGCATCCTTGACTGATTGTCACCTTGTTTAGGTGAGCTGAAGGGGCCTTGCTCTGGAGAGCGTAAGCTGATGCCGGTCTCTCAACAAGGCTGACCCTTCGACACTTTTGAACAGTGCCCCTTTGTTTGGGTGGTCCTTCGTAGGACTGAATTTATGACGTCCCGCAACCATAGAAATGAAAACAAACGAAAGGCAGACTGTGATGCGAGCCTGGATGGTCGTCACTGTTGCGCCGTGCCTAATCGATGAAAGTGATCACTTAGTTACGAGCGTATCATAAACAATCGTCCGAAGGCAAGCACCACTTGAATTGTTCCTTGCGACGGAACATTCCATGCAGATATTTGAAGCTACGCGTACAATATAATTGATTCATTAAAAACTACTTTGAACATTTTCACGAGGAAAGAAGGAAATCCTGGTACACGGGGAAAAATTTGTCTCGAGAAATCATTGTGACCATTAACAGAATTAGATCTGGTCATTATAGTCTTAACTTCTCTCTAGCTAAAATCAATGTGGTAAATAACCCTGGCTGTTCATGTGGTCACGAGACACAGGATATTGATCACGTCTTATGGCAATGTCCTCTATATGACATGCACAGATTGAAATTTATATATAACCTGAGATTACGGGGTTGTTTTCTTCCCATGTCGAGTAATGTACTACTCCACAGACCTACAAACACTCTATACAAGATCTTATGTTCCTTCCTGAAAGATTGTGGATTATGTATATAATGTCACCATCACGTCCGTTACCAATTAAGCGACTCCAACTGATATGTATCTATTACATTACGTTCACATTAGTATAAGGTTATTATTGTAATATTATGTATGTAATACAGACTGCAGAATAACCTCTTATCGGAGGTTACAACTGTACAATAAAAAAAAAATTGATTCATTAAAATGTACATTTTCTCCCGATAGCATACGGAAACACAAAGAAACCTAAGGTGTCCTATAGTTTTATCGCTGACTGTATATACATACTGACGGGAAATACTTACAGTTGAAACTGCTACAGCGCGTCACGGTCCTCGCGTTTCGTCGTTAGTTGGCGATTTCTAGCTTGTTGCTCGCGTTCACGCCGTTTCGAATGGGGGAACGCTTGCCGGCTCGTTTCGTACAGGAAATGAATCGAGAGGTAAGAGGAACTTGAAGATAGGGCCAGCGGGAGAAATGTATAAAATGTAATTATGAGACGAAAAGTTGCTGCAGAGTAGTGATAAGGTGAGTGAACATTTTAAAAATGAGACGTTATAAATGCAGCGAATCAGGGATTTTTCTGATATCAATGTGAACGCGGTAATTGGAAAAATTCTAAGGCGTAGAATGTTAGTCGGCAACTCAATTAATGTAAACAATAACATACATAAAAGCTGCATCCTGATTGAAGCAACTACAACGAACATTTTGCTATCTCTTGATGCTACATCTACTAAAACATTTCCGATAAACAGTCACTAATAGAAACATTTTGTCCCGATTGAAATAACATAATCTGAATCAGTCTGTTCCAAACTGGATGACTGGAAAATATTTACTCCTTGTAGCTACATGATTTATATTATCAGTAGATAGCGGATTTTTATGCAAAATAAAAATTTTCCACCTAAATTGCAATAAACTGGAGTGAAATAAAAATTTATTTTCCTTTTTAATATGTTCAATAGTTTGAAAAAAATATAACAATGTTAAAATTTTTCTAATGTTTTTACTGTTTCAAATGACACCTACTCATGCATAAAATCCGCTGTCTAGTTATCAGTGATAAGAAAAGAAGGAACGTAAAGTGTAGGTTCGACCAACTCAGGTGTGCAACTTACATTACAAATGCGGACCTAACGCTAGAAATTAATAAACTTTTAATAATTACATAATTACACTTTATTATACCATACATTTGCTGAGATTTTTGTGTGCAGAAATTTTAGTCTTTTTTTCAATTTTCTTCGATTTATACACGACGGATAAGCATTGTTTCCAATTGATAATGAATTATTTGGACACATCGATAGCAAAAAAATAATTCCACAAAACGGTAGAAAATTATAACCGCTGTAATTGTAAGTCGTTACGCATGAACAATCGAAAAAAGCTAAAACTTTTGCATATACCTAATAAATTGTTACGTAACAATTACAATATTCTAATACACCTGATAATTGATATCGATGGTGACAACGTGTACAGACTGTAGAAGCATTTGTTTCTATTGCTATAATCTCAGTGTGCTTCCTATCATTTTCACTGCTATCGTTGTGGCATCAGTGAAGACGCACCTGAAAACTTTCTGAGTAGTAAGCAGAGAGTCGGACTAAACAAGAATTTACGTGTTTTGGTTCATATTAAGTCTGACCAGAAGGCACATGCTTAGTATTAATTTTATTGTACAATTGATTACGTAATATTCTCGGTGAATTATTCTCGATTGAAAAGATTTACGAAAAAATATCAAAAGAGAAAGATAAATGGTTCGAAGAACGAACCATGGGGTACCATTTTTGCCATGGTACCCTAATAATTTTTTACGTAGAATAAACAGAGGAATCGATTATTGCAACAAAAAATATGAATTTGTTTTTAAAGAAATGGTGCAATTATTAATTGCACATGCACAGTTGCACCTAAAAAAAATCTAAGGGCCTACGAATGTAATGCTCTTCGAACCATTTATCTTTCTCTTTTGATATTTTATCGTAAATGCATTAATAACGAAGTTATGGCCTGAAACAATTGCGTGTACCACCCTGTATATACTAAGGGTAGCGGAACCTGCATGAGATTTCGGAAAAAATATTACAATTTTCTTAGAACCTAGAGTGAAATATTTTCAATATCTGAGCTAGCCAAAATTTAGCCACATTTTAACATCGCTCTTTGATTAAAATCTGTGTCACATGTTGCACGTAAGTGTAGCTGTGCGTGTTGCTGTCTGCTTGTCGTCCACGTTGTATTTGCATCGAAACGAGGCTCTCCCGCCGCATAGTTACGTGATAATGTATCTTGTGTTCGTATATACACACCACTCGACACAGACCCCTGCAGCGCGCGCGGCTAGGTCGGTTTATTACTTGACAATTAGAGTATAGAATGCAGACATAGGTAACAAGATGTCGAAACTACACCCGGAGATTATTCGAATACCTCCGGCATGGCAGCGCGTACAAACGCAACGGCCGGAACTTCTGCATGCATTTGAGGATGATGCAGTCTAATACACGAATGTACACACCGGATAACAAAAGCGTTCATACAGTAACATCCGTGGATATACCAGGGTCTATGTACACAGTGTTTGTACAACTCGTAACACAACAGATTACAGAAGTTTTCTTTTTAATAGCAGACATTTAAGGTTTTCTTAAATATACAAAATTGTACATGATTTTTAGATTTGCTCTTTATCTGAATTTGTGTTAGGGTGACCTATCCAGTGAATGGACACTTGAGCTGCATGTTTGTTACAATTTTGCGTTAAATGTATTTCACTTAATCGAAATCATGAGCAAAAAACTAAGGTAGTAGAATCGAATGCGGATGATAGGAAATGATAAAAGTTCAAGTAATAACTTGGACATTAAAAAATGTATAAGGCATAAAATTACTAAAGTTATGAGAAATATAGGTTGTGCGTCACTTCTCTGCCCATTGCGATCTACCGGAAGGACCGGACCGTCGATTATCGCGTCGAACGATAGCTCGCAGGGTTAGGGAGCGCTCCCCAATGAACTTCCGTGTCGATCATAGACCGATTTCTGACGAACGCACCACCAACCCTTCCGACTACGCCAAAGGGCGCCTCGCTTCGTGGGACTGCCCGTCGACACATCCATGGCCATTGTGAAAAAAGTCATGAGCACATGCATTTCGAAAATGGAACACGAGCCAGACAACCCGGAGGCGACGACGCGGGACGAAGATCCCTGTCGGACACTAGACATCCCTTTTCGCGGTCCTGCCGCCGCACAGTGGTCCCAAAGCCGGAAAACGTGGCCAAAACCTAAAATATGAACTTTCAGCTAGGTAAGTTTTAAGTATGGGGTTGGTAATTCTAAGAGTGTTTCTAAGTCGGTGTAAACAGCAAAAAGGTCGTGTTTTTATACCTGACCAACAGTCACAGTCCGAACTTCGAGTTCATTAGACCATACCTTTTTAAGCTTGTGAAGCACGTTGCGAATTTCAAGTGCACAGTGTACAAATTGTGTTGAAACGTTTCGATTTTAATTGTGCATTATGGATGCTGTTTGTGGAGGTAAGTTGCATAGGTTTTAGTGCCAACTGTATATTGTTAACTAATAACTGTGTATGCAAAGAAAGAGTAAAAGTGAAGGCATACATTTTTACGATTTAGAGTAAAAGTTGAAAGTCCCACCAGGTCCCACGCTAAAACTTATTGGAGCTTCTACTACATAGTATTATCTTGCAATTATAAAAAAAATTAGCTGCTCCTAGGTGCCCCTGCGGTCGTAGTACTGTTTTTTGTAACGCAGAGTAGGTATTTTATGTGCTTTCCTTGCATTTCTTGTCAAACTGTGAGAGATATGCACTAAGTCTTTCTGTAAAATTTAAACAGATTTTGAATAGAATGTCAGTTTTTTTATAAAGAATCATATATTCGAAATTTCTTTATATTTTTCAAACGCGAACGCTGTTTTTATACCGGCTGTTCATTTCAAAACTTTCCAGCCGAATATCTCGAAAAGTATGAAAGATATTAAAAAAGTGTAAAACACGGGTCCAAGGCAGTATCAGTTTTTTCAAGGTCATTTCAACGTCAACTTTGTTTTTTCGAATGGAAACCTATATTTTTTATTATGGGATCTTATTGTACGTAAAAAGACCAGCAATTCCTCAATTCTTTCTTCTTTGGGAACTATGAAGTGCGAATAGAATACCTACTTTACACAATACAAAGGGCAGAGTTTGCTATCCGGAGAATTAGTCTTTCCCCTCGTTCAGGTCAATATGAGACAGCGAATTTTCTAATTTCAAGTTCAGATTCGTGATCAGCGACCCCCAAAACGGCCTAATACCAATTTTCAAGCAGAACCAATCATTTTTTAATAAGTTGTGAGGTTTTGACCACGTTTTGGCGATTTGGGACCACTGCGCGCCGCCTCATCCAGCCACTTGAAATGGGGCCTCGGCGAGGGTTGTTCCGTCCTCAATGGACTTTCCAAACTGCCCTGGCATTCACCAAAACAGCTGTTAAGATTTCTTTATTCAACCTAGCTGCAATTTAAATTTAATGGTTTTGGTACAGGAAGATGACCCATTCTTCAAATGGGCGTTATTCCTTTAGTAATAAAGGGTTTATTTTGTAATTATCGTACTCAACGCCGTCGAACCGTCCGGCAATGAAACCATTAATACGCGTGCGTTCAATGGAACATCGAACCTCTCCTCAAGCGACCCCACGTTTACGACGGTCTGTCCATTCATATCTACTTCGGTCACCAGCTCGGGGTACCTGATGTACCGATATTTGTCCATTCTTTCGAGTTTTCCGCACCAGCCAATCAGCCGCTAGTCATTTAACTCAGCGTATAAAAAGGGTAGACATCAGTTCGAAACATCACTTCGCAAATTTACTTCGCTCGAGTCACGTCGATCGCTTAGTTCACTTCAACACGATTCAAACTCGCGTTCGCCACGCCGCCTTTCTGTCTGGTCTTTCGATTTGTCAAGTCCAGCACAACCGTCGCATCGATCGGCCGCTCACACGATCTGCGACACGAGTCTAGTCAATAACATTTTGTAAATACCTCATTGTTACAATAAACGATTCAACTAGAAACAGCTGTCCTTCATTAATTTGACGCACAGCGGTACCTGAATATCGTCAAAACGTAACCGGATTTACGACCCGGTTAGATTCTAAAGAATCGCGGTATTTTCGGTGCCTGTAGGCTCAACGAGCCAGCCTACACTACAAGGGTGGTGCAGTCGTATTTTTCGCGTATGGTTCGGGGCCCGAGGACCAATCGAGGGCACGGTCCTGCATTCCAGGATGTCGTGTGCGTAGCGCGCCCCATTAGGAAAAGTCGGGACTAACGCATCGAGTAGAGGTAACGAGGACCCTCTCGTCGCGTTAGCGTCAACGAAAGGATCATTGTCGTGGTAGCTTCCGTTACGGATAGCTTCCGTTCCCGTTTTCCTACGGGGCGAAAAGGGCCAACGTTACAAGGCAAAGTAGAAAGTGCACAGAACCGAATGTGGAATAAAAATGGAGAAATATTCATTAATAGCCGTACAAAACGGCAATACTATAATGTATAAAATAAAATGTAATGCTGAAAATATAATATGTTATCTTCCTCTTCGAATAGCAATTTGCGGTAAAATAATCGTTGAGAAAATTGATCGGTAAATTGATGCAAGTTTTATGTTGAGCACTCCAGTGTTACGTTCCGCATCAAATTAAAGTATTTATTCTTCTTTGCATCGACCGGAAAACGAGTCGACAATGGTATCCTGAGAACGTGATTGATGCGTATAGTGTATCTTTCCTGTTTCGACATTGCGAAGAATTATAGGTACACTCGCGTCTACAGGTGTACATTACGCGCCAATCAATCCCAGGAAAGCTAAAGGTAAGACAGCGACAGTAGCCTGAACATCTGATGCACAGAATTACGCGAATTGTCATCTACATGTATATTACTATTAGGAAAAATATAGGAAGGTAATACGAAATAATAATTAAGTCAGATGGGAAAAGAAAAAGAAAGAAATATAACCATATCTACTGACCACCTAATTAACGAATTAGAACGAGTCTTGCACACATCGAACACATGGCTTAAATGATTAGGCAACAGTAAAACAATGTAAATAGTTTCAAAGTAAACCTACGTGCCTGTCGTGGACCTATGAGGTGTTTCGAGCTAGAGCTTGTCAAAGCATTAGATAAAATTTATTATTGTTATTTAAAATTTTTAATTATTTCATATTTTTATTTTTGTTTCGTATTTAGTTTAATGTGGTAAAATTTGGTATATAGATATTTTCTCCAAGACAAGAAGCTTCAAAAATGAATCATTAATATTTGCAATATTACATATTCGCTAAGTAATTCCCATTGTTTTTCCAACACTGGCATTCATATACTAGTTTTCAAACAACAAATAGTACTTCAGTAGACAATTATTGACTCTAGGTTTTCCCTAACTGAAACATCAACATTCAAATGATCGCACCGTCGAAATCATGGATCTTAGATTGTTTGGTTTACAAATTTCAATAAGAGATTTTAAAGATGCTATTGTGGACACTGGTTATGTTTATTTATTCATACGTGTTTTGTAAGAAAAAGATCGTACAATGTGTTATCAATTTGGGACTTACATTGTAATTAAAATTTATATAATCCATTATAAGTGAACTCCGGATCTTCATGTAAAATAAAAAGTTTATCAATTGCAATAGATAAGAAGCAAAATATCGATTGCAATGATACAGAAGCTAAATATAAGAAAATAATATATTAATACTCTTAAAGTCTTCTAATCTTTTCACCGTTTTAAATTGCATCCACTCGTATTTGTTACAAACGCATAAAATCCGGAGTCTAATTTATAAGCTAGTTCCCAACATTTCCGTATTATTTAATCCGATTAAGACATGCCATACGCTTGTATGTTCATAACAGCAAATCGGATTGTATTTTATATTTTATTTAGATCATAATATATTATTAATCGATGTCAATTATAATTCGATCTATTTGCCGTTCAATGTCTTTCAATTATGCTTATAAACCTCTATTAACCAATCCTATGAATTAGGCCCGCATGGGACTACAGCACGTCTGGACAATTGGCGCTCCGAGCATAGTCGCCAGATCAAGACTTGCTCCCCTACTCTAATTTCCCCTTCTACCGCGCTATTCCCCCAAGCTTCAGCCACGGCCCGGTCACGTGATGTGTTCTGTCTCTGTTGTGCATGTGTAAAAATATCACGTGACTAACTCGGTACTTGCAGAGAGAGAAGGTAACTTTTTCCCCTCAATTCGTGCTCCCTCCCCTCATCTGGCGACTATGGAAAATTACAATACTAGTGAATAAAATTAATAAACTTAACAAAACGCTATTCGCTATCCGAGTCATTCTCAGTACTTTGATTGCGATCCAAAATCATTGACTCTCGTGATCTTGCTCATTTCTTATTAAGAACTGATCAATTTCAGTAAAATTGCAAGGTTTGCTTTTTGTTGTAGTTTCTCGATGTGTTGAAATAAGCGGATCGGATGTGAGTAAAAGATAATTGAATAAGTCAGTGTTCGTGTCCTGTCTACTGGTTTTTCGTTTATAATTCAGACGATATTTTCCGATTTCTTTGTGTCTCGCTTCTAAAGCCTCCTCAGACAGAAGTCCCTTTGGGACATCAAAATGATTAATAATGTCACACCCATGAATTAAAACTTTATGTATGGTTATAGGCATCTAGTACCAATTGTATTTTTCTATGTATAAATCTAATGTTCAATCTTATGTATAAATCTAATCATATATCCTATCAAACATATATTAAAAACAAATTAAGAATACATAAAATGATTGATATATAATTATTGCAAAATTTTATTATGCATAAAAATGATTATTATATGATTATTATTAACAATTTCCATCGTAACACTCATGTTTTTCAAAAGAAATGTATTTCATATCGTGATATACACGAATATTACTTTTCCAGTAAATTCCCCACTGTAACTGTCGCGAACAAATGGCAAAATTATTTACAAAAATCCAAATTTGTTTACAAATGTATACTTATTGTTAATTATTCACAGAAAATGAAATTTAACAATATAATTAATACATTTAAAAAGAAAATAACAAATTTTCCACGACAGATCCTACAGGAAAGGTATGAACACTTCTTAAAAAGTTTATAAAATTGAGAGTCGCAAAAAGTGGCAGACAGAACTATGAAATTCTTAAACTATAATAAGTAATGTATCCAAATATGCATAAATCTCAGGAGGTATTTTGCCGTTTTTGTTTTATGTTCATTTGAAGTTTTACATGCAATTAACAAATAAAACCACCGTTGAAAATTTGTACAAAAAATAAATCTACTTTATTAAATGTAAAAAGAATGCATGTTCCCTGGTAAGCAATTTCCATTACAAAGAATTATTATTGCACACTCATTTACAGTTAATGTAATATTTTTCGATTTTTGGCACTTTAGAGAGTGCCTCCATGGCCAAATTTTTGTACAAAAATCTAAATTTGGTTACTAATGCATATGTAATGGTAATTAGTCACAAAAAATTAAATTTAACAATAAGATTAATAAATTGAAAAATGAAAATTTTTATGCATAAAAATAATTGTTAAATAAATTTTAAATGAATAATAATATGAATTTCCTGCTAATATGCAGTTCTGCCAAAGGAAATTCTCGTACATCGTCAAATAAATAAATTTCGCATTCGAAAAAGAAGAAAAAAATTACAAGTTGATAATATTTTTCATACAGATATTTTTTTAAATTCTTTTCGTCCATCACTGCCTACAAATATATCTACAAGTATCATGTCCGTTGTTCCTTCGCTGATAGTTCGTCGCACGATGCTGTAATCCAATATCCGCTCTGTCTAAGATCACTCGACTAATCTTCATCCTGAGTCGAAATTAATTACATACTATTGCAATAATAAATCGATAGCAGTCGGAACAGACGCACGCGCGCCGAATCCGCTGCGAACGTAACAACGGAAGAACCATAATGTTGTTGCAACGTGCGAGCAACAACCCTCAACAAGCTTATCCAATTTTTTGATCGCACGTATGTCCAACAGCTCAAGATAATATCTATGCTTCTGCTTTTGTTCAATAATACGTAAACAAAATATTTTATCGAGCGGACGTGACATGAATACGTACAATCCAATGAAAGGTTATCTATCATCGAAATTGAAATCGATGTGACACTTATGATATTTAATGGCCGAAGAAGTTATTCATTTAAATAATCCGCATAATATATCGACATTTGTTTTACTCGATAATATTTCAATAGATACATGCAGAATCATAAATAGTAAAGACAAGAAGAACGACACGTAATAACTACTTTTTTAAATAAACACATTACGTTTTGTTTCATGATTCTAAGTAGACATAATTACAAGTATATTTCCTCTGACAAAAGTATCGTTGTCTACTATTTTAGTTTATCGCTTTCTATAGCTATTAATTAATATTTCTAGTAAATTTTACATGGATTTCATTTCATACACTTAGAGGTCATTAGTCATTAGTCATACACTTAGAGGTCTAAGTAAGCTTAAATAAAAAAGAAAGTATTCATTTTTTGGCTTGTGCAGCTTTTGCTTTATCTGCATTTTTTATTACTTCGCTATCGTTGCGATAAAGGATTACACTTTCCTATTTTGATGAGACCTACAGATTGGTGTCTTATTGATTTTTGACCCAGCTGTTTTATTTTCTTTCAAAAACTTTGATTCTGATGAATGTTTTGTATGTGGATATACAAGCTATTTCCAAAATCGCGATACAAGCCGCCGGGGGTGATTCTACATGCAAACATAAGTCGAAAAGAAATAATAAAATTTTTTTGTTTGATGCCTCTTTACGGGATAAACGAGTTTGAAAGTCCGTCGAGTTCGCGTGCTCTAGTATTCGCAGGAAGTAGAACCGGTAGGTCATGAACAGACGGACCAACTTACTCCAATGTGATAGCACGCGTATTTGCTGAATTTTCAATCTCAATTTGCTCGAAAATGAAACGTCAAACCAAAAAATCTTACTTTTTTTTTTTACTTGTTGCTGCATGTAGAATCGCGAACCGGCCGCTTCTACCACGATTTCGGAAACATCCTGTACAATGTTTAATGAAACTCTGTAAAAATGTTTCAGCGTATTGGCCCACTCAGTCGATGCGAGGAATAATTTTGATTTCGCTGGTCGACGTTTGAAACAAGACTAAAAGAAATTACGGGTCGCGTTTACCGAGGCAGCTTATGCTGTTTCTAGTTGGTTGCTAATCGAAACGAAATTGCTTACTTATATCACTGGAACGCTTTATAAAACTTACTAGTACTGTGCAGAAAGGGTGCAAGAAGGTTGCTCCGCCTGACCCAACCTTTGACACTTTCATGATTCCGTTTGCTCTCTTCATCACGCAAGCCGGTTTGTAAATGTGATTGTTACGGCCAATATCGAAAGTACATGTGGCAGGAGAGAGGACGGTTTAAAGATAGGTAACAAAGCTATTCAAAAGCTAATTAAACTTGAAAAAGTTCCTTTGCCTAGATCACTTGTTGTTTTTGCACAATAGGTTCACTCACCAAACTTATCACCTATTGCTTAGGCAGTCCTACATTGTTGATAAAAATGGTGGAAATTAAATAGAGTGGAAATGTGATACTCGTGCTAAGGAAATAGCTGTTGTCATAAATTTTGGTAGGTTAGCGGAAATTTAAAATTCGATATGCGGCTGTTGGATACATATTTCAGGGTCTCACGTTGTAGAATACGCAACATTAGTTCTTACTAGTCTTTTCATTATAAGTTCCGAGGATACGTCCGTCGAGCTTTGTTTAGTAGAAATGATATTTATTATTTTATGACATTAATGCAGTGTAATAGAACAATAGTGTTCCGAACAGAAAAATAATACTACTTCATGTGGCTTTGACCTCTTGCGGTACTATTTATTTTTGTGGTTATAGTGATTATAAATTCTTCATCGTTCAGAATTTCATAGAAAAGAGAAAGTTTATATTTATTGAATGCCTACGTTTTCTATAACAAAATAGAACTTTATTTCGGTTTAAATGAAATTAATAACATACAAATTTATTAGACCCTGTTCAGAATCTTCACCACGAGTCTGACTTGATATTGTAGGACAAGGGGTTAATAATTTTAATCCAGCTTGACCTGGCTCGATGAAAATTCATAGTTAATTCATAACTTCATACTTAATTGAACACACATGTCCTTAAATATTATTTTAAATACACTTTTTTAACTTTCATACTTTATTTGAGATATTACACGTTTATTATCTACGTCTGTGTTTCACTTTTCGTTCGTTGTGCAACATAAACTCTTAAATAAATATTATATGAACTTATTACTTACAGAAAAAAGATATGAATGTAGAAATTGATTGGAAACAATATTAGAATAAAATGGAAGGAGACAATTTCATGCGAAATAATAAATTGTAAATACGAAATATAGTATTTTGATACAATTGTTTCTATTCATTTCCGAAAAAAACTAGTTCGAAAACTGGTGAGGTACACGTGCTACTACGTAAATTGGCAACTGCCAACGATAACGTCCGACTACAACCTACTATATCTCCTTACAAATCCTCATACAGGCGAATCCAGCGAATAAAAAAAATTTTACTGCACATTTTTATGTTACTCTATCACGTAGAATCCTATACCTTAAACGTACAATCTATACCCTGTATCTTTGATTAACCGATCTCAATATCACTAAATATTTTTAATTTAAGTAAGAAGTCATCTATAATCTAACGCTGTTCCTTACATTTCCATTCTGTAAGAGTTAGATCAGTTGAAATTCTCCGTGGTGGACAGACACAAGGATTTAAGTGAAAGGAATTCAAATGTACTTGTATCAAGCAAATGGTTTTATTTCATATTTTTAAGTGTTCAATCTCGCGGCAGTATGTATTAAATGTAAAAATCACTTTATACACAAGAGACGTTGCTATTAAAATAAAATTCGTCCACAATCAATGATCAGCTTCGCATTATAAACAATCATGTTGATATACTTGATTGCGTTATGGTGATACGGATAATTAATCAGTAGAATTTAAATATTGTATTATTTCTATTTCAAAAATCTGATTGCCATGATTATAACATATTCCCATTGTGATGGCGTACTTGCTCTGAAATATTTCTATTACAAATAATATTTATCTTTTACACATTTTTGGTTGAATTTCATTACTGTGAACGTTATGCAAATAATTCAGAACAATACGTCATTAAAATCATTCAGATTCGGTAACAGCATTAAATAATAATATCTTATTTTGCTATTATTAAATATATAAAATTCTGCAAAATTTCATTCAAAATATATACCTACGCATGGAATATTCGAAATGTAAGTGAAAAATAAGTATTAGTAAACAGAGTAATTGGAAAGCCAACAGAAGGTTAAAATAATATTTTAAATACTGTTTTCTTTTCGTAGCAACTTTAAACTTTATCATTCTAGAAACTTAGAGTTGTATTACGACATAGTTTAGCAAACTCGCTGATCGCGTGACCCTTCGATCTGATCTCTTTGTAAATTGCGCCTTGCAGCCATTTTCTAGGCATTTCGCTACCTCTGTGTATGATTTGTGCCGGTTTAAAGGCATCACTCCCATACACACAACTGAATCCATAATTTCGTTTGAATGTTTGTGAAATTCATTGCTCATATCATCAGTGATAATAAATAACTTCAATAAGCTACTTTTCTGTTTGCATTGAAAGCTAACTTTATAAAATATTTTTAACTGAGAACACTAGCAGATTCGAATTATTGCAATTATCTCCTGTCGCGACTTAATAATAGATTCTCGACATTTTTCTTTCTTATGGTAATACAGTGAATTTTCGTTACGAGTCAGTTGCGCCGTTCCGACAAATATATATGGATAAAAATAGCATATTAATTGATTTATTCCTTGTTATTATATCATGTAAACAATATTGAAAAATAATGTGTTTGGTTGGAACCTTTATTAATTTGCACTTTCTAAGAAATACGAGGACATCGAGAATCTCGTGTTAAAAATATTATAATATTTGGAGATTGTAAACTAATATGGTAACCGTACATTTAACAACATCATATTATAAGAAAAGAAACACGAAATACGTTTGCAAATATCAACAGTTTATCCATGGACATTGCATCATTAATTAGAAACAGTTGTAATATTAAACAATTCACATTTTGTCAGCGTGCCATTTGTTGGCATTAGTTTTACAGTTTCACAATGAATTTCTAAGCTGTTTATGTTCTTTTATAACGCAAAAGACATTTTATAGAGAAACAAAATAAGCCTAATTGGTTGAATTTGAACTTCTTTCACGTTCATGGTGTTTCAAATATCCTATTTTTTCCCTCACGGGGTATACCACGAGGTAGTTCTGGGACAATTATAAGCTAGATACGTGGGACATTTATCGAGTACAGACTGTATAGTATGTATTTCCAGAAGAAATTAAAAAAAGAATGTGCATATGTAGAACACATTAGTCTACACATGTATCACTTTACATTTCGTTTTATAGATATTGAATCTGGGTTTCAAAGTTTCGGTACAAAGCAAGTTTTTGTATGCATACATATCGATTTTGTATTTGTGCAAATCGAATATTTTGCTATTAGATTATACAGTGAATTCTCGTTAGGAGTCAGTTGCGCCGTTCTGGTGACTGACTCTTAGACGAAATCTGAGGTTGTCGCCGAGAGTCGCATTTGAAATACACAGGGCACGCTGGAAACCTAAGAGTAATATCCGTTTACAAGGAATAAAAGCCTATGACCACTAAGCGGTAGTGACAAGAAGACTGAAAAAATGTATTTCTCTAATGTTGCGCGTAGAGACAGCTCTCGAGCTTCGACCCCTCACAGCGGTGGTATGGGTAGTTCCATTGACTCCAAATTGTGAGGTTGGCACTAACTCGTAATGAGAATTCACTGTATTTATGTCACATCATAATTACACAAATTCTACGACTTTTATAGGCAGATACACTGCCCTCGCGTTAAGTGCATGTGCCTGCGACGCATTTATGGCTGCTAATTACTGGAGAGGTCATCATCCAAATCATCGTGATACAAGAACTGTTCAAACCTCACATTTGGGGAATGTGCATCTCTCGATCTGCTCGGACAAATTGCAAGAAATGTTTATTCGATATGTGTCCTCAACACGGGTCTACCAAGGGACATATATCGGCTAGAAGATACTATTCTTTGATACACTGCCGAACGTAGAAAAGGACAGCCAAGCTCGAGTGGCCTCGGTCGCCGAGGAGTGTAAACATAATACAGGTCGGGTGTATCGATGTGAGACCACTACTAATCCACTAACAAAACTTTATTTTTCATTATTTTTTTATTGGACTTTCACCAAAATATTCGTGACATTTTTCTAATGAAAATGATACCTAATATGACACAATTCCGATGATATTTACTTGTGTAATGAACAATAGTATGAAAGAATAGTAGCCGACATATGTCCCTGAGTGTTGTGTGGGTAGACCCGTGGGTACCACTTCCGCAGAAAATTCACATAGAAATCCACAAAAAATTATGTATTAACATGGTCGATTATTAACACGATTTATTTGGTAAAAAGGAAGTAATTTTTATTGTATAAAAATAGAAAATACTTTCTCCTTTCTAAGTCTCTATTGTTCCATAATGTTTACTGCATACAAATTGAAGAGCGTGCACATTCAAATACTGGTAAATCACACTGTATGATCAATTGTTTGTCTTCAAAAGTATGATTACCTAAATATGGTTCAGGCTATTTGGCAGCTATTTCATTAATTACGATAGTCTGGTTATTAACGGGTCCCGCTTTCTGCAATCAGTTTTATGACAGTGGTATAGTCGCCGATGAATTATTTTGCATATACAAAGATTTTAATAATGATAAGCTACCGCGTTGCCAGAGGCTGACTTGTACTAAATCCTTTGTCACAGTGAACTAAAACAAGGTAATGAGTTTCATCCGGTACAGAATGCCAATGTATCGTCAATCGTAATAATCTGTGGATGACGCCACACCCACGCGTCATTGTAAATACACACGCGTACACCACTGCATTACTGGAAAATGCCAAGACATATAGATGTCGTTCTGCCAGTAAATTTCGAAACATAATTCCGCCGGTATTTAGAGATCCACCAGAGCCAGAACGAACTTCGGTAATTTCGATAATCATGCCCGGCTGCGTGCATAACACACCCGCCTAAAATTCGATTTTAATTATCTCGTTAATGCCGAACGCTGGCTACGGGTCTCTGGCTCGTAGTTGTCATTCACGTCCTCTCCCCCCCCCCCCCCCCCGATACCAAAAACACGACCAACGAGAATTACTGCCCCGCCATCGGGAAAATGCTCTTCAAGTATTCGCGTGTTTTCAAAAGTTGTCAGTTCTGACAGTCTAATAAAACTGATGTTTCATCTGACTCATGCCAAAATTGCTGGTTCTCGCTGTGTATATCTCTGCAATGTAATACCCAAAGCTCCGATATTTCGGATATTTCATTCGATTTTCGTTTGTTACAAGTTTAAACTTTTTCGAAATCCATAAGGATAAAGAACAACAATGCAAGGTCCCCGTGTACGATTCTAATGTTAAAAAAATGTTGACTTGACGAAATAAAACTATTCATTTGTTACCGCACACGTATATCGTTCAGGGTTGAGCTTCAGTGACTAAAGGCTTGTACAAAACCTGAATTTTGAAAAAACCGATTTTCAAATGTTTACAAAAGAAGACACAAAATATGTTTAAAACAGAAAGATATTCGTACTTATTAAGAAGATATGAGAAATAAAAATAAATACGTATTAATGTCATGAACTGTGTTAAAACTTTACTACTTTAAAAATTGATGGAAATGTCTCCCATCATGAACACTATACAACGTGTTCTGTCGTTTTATTGTTTTAAATACACAAGCCTATCCTTTCTTTTTATTGGCCAATATTTTTGATTTGGTAGAACTCGATGAATAAAAATCGAAAGGACTTAAATCAGGAGCCACGACCAATTCAAATGCAATAGTGTTTACAATTAATTTTAACGAAAACAAATCGTCGTTGTATGAAAAAATTATATTATTTTGATTCAACCACTATCTTAATCCTTTTCAACGAGGCTTTTCGATTGATTTTATTATACAGGGTGTCCCAGCATCGAGAAGGGGTGCAACCGAGAATAGGGTGATTCTACATGAAAAAACAAACCGAAAAAAAGAATAAAAATTTTTTATTTGAGCCTTCGTTCTCGAGAAAATCAACTTTGAGTATTCAGCGAATACGCATGTTATTCGATAGGAATCATCTGACGCGTCTGATCACGACTAACCAATTCTACTTCCTGCATATACTAAAGCACGCAAACTCGGCGGATATTTAAACACGATTTTTTCGAAAACAAAGCCTCAAATGAAAAAATTTTATTCTTTATTTTCGATTCGTTTTTTCATGTACAATCATCCCCTGCTCGATTGTACCACCGATGTTGGAACGCCCTATCTTTAGTTCTTTAGTTCTTTAGTTTAGTTCTTTAGTTCTTTAGTTTAGTTCTTTAAATATCGTTGCAAGCAAGCGTAACGGGATCTACGACCCCACGAAATCCGGTATACAAATTACGGCATTTAAGAACGTATTTCTGAATGTTTTCCAGGGTATTTTCCCTTTTCAAATTTCCAAACGCAAACTGAATTTTCTGTGTGAGCTGTTTCCGACTCGTGTTTTCCTCCTGGCAGACTTGGCACTTGACACGGCTTCGTAAATAAAAGTCCATTGGTCTCAAGTCCGGAGATCGCGGTGACCAAGCTACTTTGCCCTCACGACCAACCCTGCCATTTGTTATTCAAAAAGTCTCTTATAGGTTTATCGAAGTACGCTGGTGCACCATCTTATTATACAGGATGAAAAAAAATGTTGTATTTCCTTGGAACGGGTATTTTCTAAAGCCATTTCAAGTAACTTTTTCCTTTACGAAAATGTTCTTCGCGGCTTTGTTAAAAAACACAGACCAATCAGGGCGCGTTAAGAGTGGACGGATTCTGACTCAGCCTATACCAATGCCACGCTCAGCTGTCGCCGAGCCGGGATCCCTCTGCTATAACCACGCTCTGATTGGTCCGTGTTTTTCGTTAATAACTCCTTAATAAAGCTACGGAGAACATGTTCTCAAAGGAAAAAATTACTTCAATTGATCTCAAGAATAATCCCGTTCAAGGAAGTACAACATTTTTGGGACACACTCTATAATAGAAAGAGAAAAGAGCTAACAATTCTTATCCCAATTGCACCAGCTGTTTTTTGAATGTAGCATGCCGGTTTCCACGTGCCCAGTGAGGAGTAATATGGACGTTGAGCGAGCCATCTTTTGTAAACTTGGATTTGTCGGTCCATAAAATATTTATTAACAATACGTTCGTTACTCTTATACCGATTAAGCCCTTGCACGATTTTTTCTGCGTGTGTATAATAATAATTTATATAATAATTTATATAATAATAATTTATATAATCATTTATATAATAATAATTTCCTGAAAGAAAAAGAAGATTTGTATTTATTGTTTACCTACATTTGTTTCAATAGGCGCCTTGTTACAGAAAAATTAAAATGGTTAAAGGTAGCATTCTCTTTTGTTTATTAATATATAAATACGTTTAATAAATATGAGTCTTTTGTTATGCACTATAATAAATTTACATACTATTATCTATATCCCATCGTTCTGTGCGCGGTGTACATTTTATAAGTACGAAGCGCATTTTTATTTGTTGTTGTTTATTAATTTCAAGGGAACACAATTCTATTCCGATTTAATAGAAATGGATAATATTCATATTCATTAACAGATTATGTCTCTAATCTCCATCACGAGTCCGGCTCATTATTTTACGGCAAGGGGTTAATGAACCACTGGCAAAATGCCTTTTTGTGAAATGTAATTACAGTTCCATTAGAATCACAATATGAACATCTAATCACAAATGTAATCAATCCATGCACACGACAGATGTGATAAACGTAAAATTTATTCTCACGTAATGCTTAACAAACAGCGTGACCAGGGGCAAGGTTTGTCCTGCACTAGTTCTAGGACTTTTTTTCTAATACACCTAGCAGAAAATATTGGGTCAAAATTGTAGGCATGATTGTTGAACGAATTGTTTGACCGAATATCAAATACAGTAAATAGTATTCTATACAGCGTGTTCACTCTATTACTAGCCAGAGTTTTTCTTACCAACAATAAATATTAGAAAATTTTTGACACGTAACATAATGACGTATGTAATTTTTTTATAATTGCACTATTTTTTTAGAAATGAAGCTGACCTTCGATTTTTTAAATGAAATGCCATATATTTTCTTATATCGTATGAAAACATCTGTCAAAATAAATTCATTCGTATACCACAGAATGACCAGAGTGATAAAAAAAATGTTGAACCTTGAAGAAAAGGGTCAAGGTAAATTTTTCTGTCCATTTTTTAACAGGTCTGCACCGATCCAGAGGTATAGAATCCCGCTATGGTATTCGTGACATATAATTTTTATACATCCTCTACGTGTGTGTTAAATAAATATGATAAATGTTTAAAAAATGATGAATTCTTTTGCATTTTTACCAAACATAAAATAATAAACTGTCTATCTCTATATGAAAATTAAAAAGAAATTTAGATAGC
>CM052123.1:1190725-1206097 GCA_028454245.1 Halictus quadricinctus
GTCTATTTGTGTGTTTACATTCCTCCTAAGAGAATATCTCGTAGAAATTCCAATATAGATAGTGTTTACATATTAGTAGAAGGTAGTCTTTCTGTATCATTGGCACATTTCCTGTACCATAATTATAACGCGAGAAATTAAAGATAACACGCGTGTGCTATCTTTTTCTTTGGGCGTGTATACCCGAGCCGTGTTATGTTTACACTCCTCGGCGTCCGAGGCCTATCGTGCTTCGTGGCCCCTCACGGGGTATACCCTGCGGTAGTCGGGATAATTCCGCGACGTTTATCATCCAGGCCTAGGCGACATATATTGAGAAATAACATATATAGACATTTTAATATAACATACAACTTAAACGAGTGAGATGCATGCACTCGAATCGACAGACATCGATGACACATACCATAGATTGGCAAATGCTTTTATATTTCCAACAGGAAGATAATCAAGAACAGTCACGTTAAAACGTGCGGGAAATTCAAGCACACGAATTGACGCGTGAGCCGGCGCGTTATCCTGATGTAGAATTCACCCATTTTCTTTCCTTCTCTTCCTCCTTGAGACCTTCTGTTGGTTTAGGTGCTGGCTTGATAGCACACTCTGCATATGCTTGTTTTAGCATATCAACCACTTCAACTTCCCTTTTCCAGAGTTTCACGAGAAATTTCGCATTAATACGTTGTTCTTCAACTCTTTGAGGATGGTGATACGTCTAGTATCACGCCTGGTTCTACTTTAATGCTTCAATATTGGTTATGAAAGAATAAAATTCTATTTCATTTGAAAAGAAAGTCATATAACATTCATATTTTGTAGATTTTGTTTAAGCACTTAAAGGATTATGCTTATTATCTAAAATCGTCCCGAAATTTTCAATGAAACTGAGATCTATCAATCAGTTAGATTGAGATCTTGCCAAAGATAAACGATCCGAATCTATTCTGTTATTCTCATTCATCTGTGTAATTAAGGATGCAGTTCAAATGAACAAGCGAAAAGAAATATCGACAAATGTGCACTATGTAGGTGTAAATATTATTATAATGCAAAAGACTTTAAATTTACTTTTGCCCGGCGGCACGTGTCGAAAAAAATATGAAAACAGACGAATAAACAAAAGAAGTTTGGTGTCGTATAATGTGCCGAGGATGTCCGAGATTAGATGAAAACCATCTAGTGCTATAGTTGTTAGAACTCATGCACAGAAATTCCAATTTTAATTCTTTTTCTACGTACATGTAATTAATTAGCAGACTGTGGATTTGACGCACCTACGACAAAAATCAGTCGGTCAAATTCAGAACAATGGAAACATCTAAATAATTTTAAAGTCTTATTGTGTTATAGTTTTCTCATTGAAATCATTATTAAGTGTCTGCGTAGCTCTTGTAGCCCGTAAATGGTGCATACAATTTTGATTTGCACAAAAATCCACAGTCCAGTGATCAGTAATTACTAAGAGGTATTATAATTATTACATTGAATGATGCGAAGACTGCAAATTAATACTTCTGTGCAAGGAATAAAAGGAAAGTGAAATAAAGTCAGGAAAATTCCCGGAAAAGCATTTCCACGTCCCTGTGAAAATTTGTTATCGAAAATTAAAAAGCTTATGAGAACGTACGCGCGTATTTAAATGAAGTAAGTGCACATTGATACAAGTCGCGTAGACTGTCAACCCTCTGAGATCTAGTGAAAGCACCGCAGCCATGAAAAAGAAAAAGTTCCAATGGAAAAAGACAGGAAAGCATAAAATCAAGCAGAAAATATTTCACATAGGAACCTAATTACTTTGGAATACCAATTTCTATGCCTATATTAATTACACTTATATTTAAACCATAATGAATATTAAAAAAAAGATATAAAATTTTTTTCATTAAAATCAGTTTATATACATTGTATATATCTCTTTTTTAATATTTATTATGTTTTAAAAATAAGTATAATTAATATAGGCACAGTAATTGGGTCCCTGACCCTATGTGTCATACGATAAGGAAAATTGTTTTCGACTATAAATAATAATTATAAGTGACCGAAAAAAACCTTGTTCGTTACCAATAAAAATTATCGAGGAGAGAAATTTATTTCGGTTGCTGATAATCATAACAGTTGCCGACGACAGAGACTGTGTTTCGAAAGTACATATTAATTATCGATGGCAAAAATATTGTTCTGATTGCGCACGATGAACCAATTTTTCAGCGTTGAAATGTTATACCACGGGCAAGCACATTATTTTTATGTGTATGTACAGAATTGTTTTGGAAAATCTACTTCTCCTACCGATACCTAACAAGTAAGTGTAAGTGTAAGGGGCAGATAAAATAAATTTCCCTCGGTGATAATTAGACTGCGGATCTTTATGTATACTAAAATTTTTAAGCATCAATTGCAGTCTGCAGAAACTAGGTACTTTATTTTCCTCATTGATGATTCTCACATGTTGACAATAATATAGGGACATTCTTGAATTCTTTCAAACTTTTCAACATTTTAGATTGCTACTCATTTTTGTCGTAAACGCAGAAACTCCGCAGTCTGGGGATAATTATTGTGAACAACTAACGTAAAATTTATAATCGTTATTTCTAACGAAAACATTAAAAGGTACAGATTTTTTAGTCGCGTTGTTTTTCGAAAAAATTTCTTTACATTGTGTCATTAATATCGTCAACTCAAATAATTAATAAGCCTGTGTTATTAATTTTCTCTATAAAAGTTTTTGAGATAGTTGTTCTATTTAGTCTCTGATAAAATAGCGAGACGTTCGTTGAAAACTGTGCAAAACTGTTCCATTTTCAATTTATAAAACAATAGAGGTGTGAATTCATCTACACGTTCTGGAAAAATAACAAACAAAATTTTAATGTTCAGGTTATCATAAAAAAAACTTTCTGAAAAATGGAATTCACTCTTGATGAGCACGAAATATCAGATTTAACCTGTTCTCGTTAACGCGAACGGCGCTGCCATTTTCATCCAATTAAAATTTAATTAGACAGTTCGGAACAAAAGAAAAGTGTGTAATGTTCATTTTATAGCGAATGCACAAAAAATGCGGACAATGTTCTTCAATCTATTCTAAATTCTTGAAAGGAATTACGAATTAGGAATTACGCCTGTTTATCCTTCATTCTGACCCATAGTTTATCTAAACGTTCGAATATGGTAATGATTAATATCTACTTTCTACGGCAATGTCTATATTTACAACGAAACATGCAGCAGTATTACGCTGTAATATCCAATAATTTATTAAATTTTAGTGCAGCGTAACTGAGCGACTCGCAGAAACAATCGGTTGTACCGCACTGCGCGTATTTTAATTATCATTCGTGTCTATTGAAAATTCTTCGGGTGTAAATTCTTTTGTTCCTAATGAATTCGTCTCATTCCTCGTGTTGCTCTACCATTCATTACTCTCATTAATTATTTTCGTCTCGCGTGTCCCGGCCTCCTATCCTCGGAGTGTCTTAATTAATGAGTCTTCGGCGCAATCCATCGAGGGCGAGTGCGCTTCCGATTCGTTTTCAGTTCTGAATCGGTTTTATCGCGTTAGTAATCCTTTTCATCCTTTCGGTGAAACGACAGTAGATCGCTTCCTTAATTCTTCAAATCGACACAGGAGAAAACTAAGCAAGAGTTCATTTCACGCAAACGAAAGTATAATAAATAATTGCTACTTAACGGCCCATGTGGACGTCATGCTCTCTTTGTCTCTTTCAAACTACACGTGTCTTTATCAAGGCCCAAAAGTAATAATCGAGACGTTTATTATGTTAGCGACTTAACTCCATTTTTACTATTATTGAAGTACTAAATCTTTGAGAAGGAAGGTGTTTCTACTTTCATGATTAATAAATGATAAGAATCGTGAACATAAATAAAAGAATATTTCATTAAGTTTATAATTTAAGAAAGAAAATTTTTCATCCATTGATAAATACTGATACTTTCACTGGCTCAAACAATTAGTCAATAATAAAATTAATGATGAAAATAGAATTTCTCGTTGCACAGTATTCTCGAGCCTAATAAAAGCGTTAAAGAAGTCAATGTTCCAGTAACAGTATACGTTTATTATTTATGTTAAGGATGTTAACCCTTAGCACTCGAATGGTGACCGTAAGGCACCACTAAAGATTGCTGTACCATTATTCAAAATATTTTTCACATTATTACGTTTGCTTGTATTTAATAAATTACTAATCACTTCAGTATTGTACGAGTAAATTGCACCATTTTCGCATGTATAACGTGAAAAAAAATATATAGAAGGGAAATATTCTAGGTCGTAAGAAATGTTTCGTTTTGGAGTTAAAACAGCTTCGAGTGCAAAGGGTTAATCACAAGATACGAAAGGATCCATTTTCAAATGTTTCGGTGAAAAATGATTACAAGTGAAAATTTTGTCATTTCCAATAACCATTTTCGATGAGGGGAATAACAGTTATCGATATGAGAAATTTGTTTCGGTTTCGGCGAGGAAAATTTATTTTGCATGTTTGTAACAGTTATTGATGAGAGAAATTGTATTTCGACCAAACCAATATTCCATATACCCACGAAAAAGTTTTTGTTTAGTAATAATAATAATAAAGTTTTGTTGGTCTAACACAGGCAAAAGAATATTTTCGTTATCGATAATTATTACGGTCGGTCGAAAAACAAATTCTTTTATTAATAACTGTTCCGAACAATGAAATTAATTTCTTCTCATCCATAACTGTTATGAGCAACTGAAATAAATTTGTCTCGTCGATAATAAATGTTGGCAATGACAAAGATTTTTCGATCACTTATAAATGTTATTGATAATCAAAACTATTTTAATCGAAAAAATAAATCTTACGGCTTCTTTCATTTTAATTATATGTCTCGGTTATTGACAGAATTGATGCAGAATATTTATAGAATAACTAGTTACAAATGTATTTTATGGAACAAATATAAATACGAAAAACATTTCATGAAGACAAAGGAAGGAATGACAAAAGACAATAACTCTTACATACATTAAAACATTTATTGCACTGCACACATCGATCACACATCATACACAGCATACGTCATTGCTTACATTGATCATGCACTTCAGCCAGCAGTTATGGTCCATGATTTTTATTGAACATGAATAGTAACGAAATGTTTATTTACAATTTATATACAATTTCCTCGAGTATTGGGAATTTGAAAATATCGAGAACTGTTTCCAATGACTGTTACAAGAAGACTGACTATTACTTTACAAGGGTTGTTTACCCTTGAGGTAGGGTACTTTTACGGTAATTTTACGCTATACATATTGCCGTAACAATACCTAAACGTTCCTTCGTCTGATTGCGATAAGGATAATTCATCAATTGATATTCCCTTTGCTATTCTCATTACATTAATCATCTTTTTTAATTAATTTAAGAAGGACACATTTATTAGACATTTAACTAGTAACAACAGAATTACTTCAACAATATATAATAGAAAGTGTTTCATTAATTTTTGTTGCCTACAGATGAAGACAATTTATTGCACAGACTTTTTTTTTAAATATATCGGTTAGCTATTGTGAGGGTGACAAAAATATCAAAATTTATGGGAAAACGAGTATGACATTATTAATGTAAAATTTACACTTTAACTAAGCGCGAATAATATTAGGTGTACAAACGGGCTCGTGTCCCTCACAATGAATCAGTAATTAATTTTAAATTCAAATCTTTTATTTTCCAAATTAATTATTTGTAAGATGAAGCAAGTGCACAGAAAGCGATGGAGAGATTATTTCGGAGATTATTTTATAATATTTTGAGTGTTTCGAAAGCGCCACGAATTTATTTGTATACCTCTTACATATATTAATAATAATAAAGAGGAAGAAGGAATTCTATTTAAAACAGTATTGTAGTAACACGAGATACGACACTTTTCTTGAAATTTTAATATATTTTATACTTCAAGATATGCAACAGCTGACATGAGATTATGTCAGTATCGAAGTTATCCGACTGGATCAAATGTGACGTCACAAGTACTCATATGGTGAATTTTGAAAATTCACTTCCAGATTTTCCGACCGACTTTTCTGTACCACTAACTCGGCAAATTTTTAATTACATCATTCGTGCAGCAAATGAACAACGTACCATAATAATAATAAAATAAAACTACTTTTTCGAAAGAAATCTTTCTCTACAATTATGACAAGTGATAAGTAACTTTTTAACTAACGAGAAGAAACTCCAGTATCATTCGGAATAGGGTGGTCATCATTGATTTCGTTGACCTTGAAACATGCTGCCAAGGTCATTATTCTAAACAACTTTTCCCTATATGTGTTTATTTGCTTTCCCTAGACATATTAAAAGAGAAAATATGTTTTCATTTAACTTCTGTTGCTTTCAATTGACTTGGAAAATCTTTGTTTTGCATAAATATCCGCAGTCTGATAATGACATTGTTTAGAATGCTATTCTCCTCAAAATATTTTGTCCGAGCATCTCGCTAAAGTTTATGAAACTATAAGAAGTCTTTATGAAAGCCTCTAACCTGTTCTGTCGTTGCATGAAAAACATATGAAGAAATGTTTACCAGAAATATCTAAGGACAATAACGAGGATACAGTAAAAAATGACGTCAAAGTGGACTCTGTATTTCCCAATAACACTGGAGTTGTTCCAATTGATAGGAATAATAGAAAACGTATATGTCTTTTATAGAAAATTAAAATGAAAAAGAAAGTAGAATGTAAACGAAATCACTATACCACGAAACGGGTAATATGTGTGTTTACACAAGAATATCTATCTGAGTGAAATTAAACAATTCGAGCCATATTTGGTGGTGACGTTAAATATTTTCATATTGTTCTAGAAATGAATTAAAGACTATTTCTGGAGACGCGGGAGTTGGTAATAAAATGAGCACTTAAATGCAAGAGGATCGTCTCCTTTGGCCAGAGAGAAGGGTTTAACTGTGCCCAGCTCGTAATTTTAGCTCAGCATAAGCATTTGTGCCTTCAGAAAGGGGAGAGCGCAATCTCGCGTGAATCGTAAGCATGTGTACGAACGACTATTGGTACGGGTTATCGTAAATTTCCGTCGGTTCTTGTGGCTTCTTTTCTTCTCTCTGTCTTCCACCCCTTTACCCTCAATTCTAAGAGCAACAATTTTCCTCGACCAAACTTTTATTCCGTACCATCGTTCGTTGGATTTGTCCTCGAGTTTCCACTGCCTCCAATCTAATGGCGCTATTTTCATCCCACGCCGCACTGTCGAACCTTTATTTATTTACTTTATTTATATGGAAGCTAAGAATTTATAATAAAGTTAACAATGTACACTCATACAGTCGTGTATATGCAGAAATAAATCTCCATAGAGTTTTCAGAAAGAAAAAAAATGTGCATATAAAGAACACTCTGATTGTCGCATTGGTCACGGATGGTTTGCGTGATACAATTGCGTGTACTAAAGCGTGAAAATAAAACGCGAACTAGGATTTAAAAATTGATTTGCTACGAGATGAAGAAACTTAAAGCTGTCGTAACAATGACAACGTAGACAGCGGATTTTTATGCAAAATAAAAATGTTCTAGCTGAATTGCAAGAAACTGAAGTGAAATGGAATTTTATTTTCTTCCATAATATGTTTAATTGGTTGAAAATAACACAGCAGTTTATTTTAATACTATAGTTCTAATGCTTTTACTGTTTTAAATTACCACGAACACCATGCATAAAATCCGCTGTCCAATGATAAATGACTTTCAACGCGTTAAACAGTAGTATAAAATGTGATGAGACAAAAAACAGCACTTCCTGTTGTACTTCTGCAGTCTTATTAAACCTATTGTTTCGAAACCCAGTTGTGAAAAGAATCTTTTTGGGAATGCGAGATGTCTTTCGATCTAGGAAAACTGATCTTGTAGGCCAGCAGCGTTAGTGGTATCAACTTTCACGCTTTCATTTCCTTCTCATTTGTGGATTTGTGACTTCGAGATGTTACTGTCACTCATCTCCCCCGCATTTCCTTATTTCTTGTTTCACCGCGTCACCGCGCCGGGACGACAACCCTTTCGACGAGGTAAATACGAAAGTATCATCTGAGAAACACCGTGTGCCTTCCATCTCGTCCACATCCACTTTCATTACCGGTGCGGCGCCGTGGTTCCTTGGTAATCCGCAGTCTCGCGTAGATTGCAAAATTCTTGGGCTAGGAGTTAGTCTACGAACGTACTACCTCCTCTACGCTTATGGCAGCACGATAAAAGAACCAGCGAATACGGATTACGGATGATTGGGTTAAGAAATCTGTTATGCGGTCGCCGGTAGAAGATCATGTTGCCGAAAAATCGAGAAAGAAGAGAAATAGCACATGCATTCGGAATTTATTCGGAAATGTATTTTCAAATTTTAATCAGATTCTTAGTACAGTACAGTCTCCCATATCGGAACTAATAGGAAGACAAAAGTGTTGACGTGTTCGAAGTGTTCAAATGACAATCGCTTTTCTGATATTAAATTTCATTTATTTAAATCGTACTCAAGAGGCTTTACCATTTCTATAGTATTTAATGATCACAAATATTTTTAGTTGTATTTCAGATTGTGAAATAAAATTTCTGCGTCCGATATTACAATTTCTGTATCCGAATTGCAATTTTTGAAAAATTTTTTTCACCTCGACAAAATTCAAGTCGTTTGGTCCAATCTTAAAAAACTTACCGTCTTTTTAAAAGTGTCCGAATATTACTGTGAGTGACTGTACTTAGCAGTGGAGCTGATTTTTATTTTGTCGAAGACATCATTGGCTTAACACGTTCGAGATGACGTGTGGAATTATGTGTCCAATATTCGAATTATATTACCAATATTCGCCGTGTTTTTAGTAAAATTTAACCCTCCGTCGACAATCTGTGTCGTGTATGTCCGGGACAAAATTTCACTCTTAAATATCGTTCTTGTCAATATTTATTTTTCCCCATTAATGTTTTAAAGATTTGTCGTGTTAATGATTATATATTATAATAGGGACTTCCATAAGTATCCTAGAATTTTTTAGATTTGTTGTCACACGAACATGGCGGCGCGGCGCCCTTACCCGTCCAAAACGCTAAAAATCGCACATCTTTACATAGGCATAACTTTTGAACTTCGGATCACCTAGGATTAAAACTTCGATCTTCCGCATATTCTCACCAAAATCTCCAGGATTACATAAAAACAAATTAAAAATTTCCTGAGGTAAAGTTTAACCCAGAACAGGGAGAAATTTAGTCGTCAGTATGAACGACTCAGTGTGCAGACGACGTCGATAAAAATAAAGTTGCAGACGGAACGTTGAATGATATTTAACCCGTAATCATAAACGTTAAAATATTATCACATTACCACAGACTTGTGATCTCAAACGCTGTTACATTAATGTGGCAATTTGTTACTTTAAGTCACGTTTTTCTGTTCTGATTGCAATTTTTTATGTTGTACAAGTGTTATATTTAGACTGTGAATTTTATTCCTTCATGACAAAAATTAGTGGATAAAGTTTAAAGCAGTAACCGAACTTAAAGTTTCCAACTAATTAAAATTATTAAAACAAAAAAATAAATGTTGTAAATGTTTTTTAATCCAAATTTTATGGAGCGCCCTGTATAATAAATCATTTTATCATAATTTAGAAGAACAATATTTAAGGAATATGTTGATATCTTCTATGCTGATAGATGAAACGAACTTTCAGATACATAATATCTATCTAATATCTTTCTATTGTGTAATAACAATGACCCACAGAATATTCCTGGTTACTTGTTATACAGCATTATACAAATATTTTTCGACAAACAGTGATGACATATTCTTTAAATAAAAATACGAAAAGAATATTATTAAAGAATAAGAATATTATTATTAAGTTCTGCAGTAAATATATTACAATATTATAAAATTATAAACAAATAAATATTTTACGGGTGAAGTATGTATTACAGTAACGGATTTTTTTATCTTAACATATTGTAACTTGCCTGCGTTTATCTTCTGTGTGTAGTCATACAGTGTTCGCTATAGGGAAACGATTCCGTATCATTATGACACACGCAGAGAGTATACTAATTATAGTAATATCTATATTATATTATGAATATGAATATTCCTTTCATATGAATATGAAAGTAAATTCTCTTGTTACATCAGGTTTCGTTGAATTTATGGTATGCATCGATTAATGTTGCATAGTCATAAGAACATATTCTATGGCTAACAATCGATGCAAGAAAAGTGGATATTAAAATTGATACTTTTTATCAACTAAAGCTGCCAATTGTATAAACACTGTACGTATCCTTGTATATTCATAATTAGAGATTATATTCATAATTAATTAATTTTTTTTTAGTTTGCTCTATTGAATGTAAATAAATACGCATAATTTGTAAACTTTAAGCAGCAAAATGTTGTTTTCATTAAGTAACCTTTGTTGTATTTGAAAATACATAAAAAATATTTTGACTACATTACTCTACATCTTACCTTAATAGTAAAATAATAATATTCACGTGAAAAATAGAAACAGATTTTTATTATTTATTAGTTCTTGAACGTCTGAATTGCTCAAAATATTAACAAGATTGAAACATTAAAATTATTTTTTTTCTACTATTGTATACTAAAATTATTGATGGAGAGGAAGAGCTCCAGAATGTTTTATTAATCAATGGCAAGCGATTGAGAGACAATTGTAAAATGTAGTGATAACTATATAATTGATTAATGAAATTATTATCTTCAAATAATACCGCTTGTATTTTAATTGCAAATCTGGCACGATTTTTTGGCAATCATACATCTGATTATCTGTACTAAATTTCCAGTCCTCAAAAATTTCAACATTCATACTTATCTCTTTTTTATACTTCTACTACTGATTAAATTATGTTTGCGTCTGTATGCGTATGTTTTCATTTCAAGCATTTGTGATAATTTGAATATTCTTATTTTATAAATCAACTATTTTCTTATTACCTGGCTTTGTCAGTGGTTCATTTCACTTTTAGTCATTAATAACCACTCGAATAGTCTTGATATATATTTTTAGGTTGTCTTGTATTAAATTCTTTTTATTATTTGCAATATCCACTACGTCGATATACACGAATATGTCTGTATTTACAGATCATTCTAATACGCACCGTTGACACTGTTTGTACAATTTGTTCAGTTTTGACTTATTTCATTCTAGTGACAGATACTTGTCTTTATCCCTACGTGGGTAAAAACTTTCAAAGTGAAGTACCTTTAAAAAAACTATTGACATTATCCTGTGCAATTTTGGTATGTTATTCCGATATTAATTCCTGATTATCATGTTTTGATAATATTTTTTGAGAAACTGAAACAGTTTTCAAACTGTTAAACTATGTAAAGTACCTTTTCTGTAAAAAGACAGACTCCTCGAGTCTTTGACGTGAAATAAAATCAACAAATGGAAAAAAGCAAGCGTGTCGCCATTGACACCTTTTACACATAACATACTCTGCCTCAACAATTTCTGTTTTTTTTTCCTTTACATAGGTTAGTCCAGAATTAAAGTTTAAGATTCTGCAAGACCCATTTTAGCTGAATGCTATGCTTTTTTCAAGATAGGATATTCTTTCATCATATAAAACAGAAATATAAAAGATTTAACATTTATTTAAAAATTAGGGGTTCTTTATTAGCATATTTCTTTAATTGGAAAATTTCTATATTTTCTGTTCTTTCGACTTTGCCTCAATTTAAATTCCGATGTTTGCAGATTTATTACTGATTTTATGCAGTTATGGTAAAAATTAATGAATCAAATACGAAACTGAAATGAAATTAGAAGAATCTAAGGATATTTTTATATCATTTCCGACTTTTAAAGATGATTTAAGAAGAATATACATTTGCATTTAACTTCAATTTGGTACAATTGACTTGGAGAATTTTGATTTTTCATAAACATTCGTAGTCTATTTGTTGCAATTGACACTAGAACTACAAACCAGTCAAAATGACTGGCCCTTAATTTTTTCTTTTAGAATTACTGAAATTATAAAAATGTTTTCATTAGAAATTTTTTAACGAATTTCTTCATTCAAGCACATATTAAAGTAAAAGTTGTGTGACGTCTGAATGGATACAATCTTGTCACTATTACAAAGCAATATACGTCAGTCGCATTTATTGCTCGGTAGTTCCAGTGTTAAAATACTAGTCAATTTGGAAATAACTTTATTTTCTGTATCTAAATTGATAATATTTGACGACACATATGTATGTATGACGATCAAAGTTGGGTGATTTAATTTCCGCTTTACGAGATCAGCATGGAAAACCTTAGATCGTTTTCAATTGTTGGTGTCGTATCGATTTCACTTACATTGACAGACATTCCAACTTTTCGCAGGAATATACTTTGCAAAATGTACTTCGAAGTCAGGCTGGTCCATTGAGACTGTATCAACCTCACCGGCATTCAGTAAACTCGCACATATCATATCATCTTCTACGTATACACGTCACTTGCACGATAACAATAATAATGTCACTGAAACCTTTCTATTTGGTGACTTCCATTTTATCATAAAATTTCTGTACTATTTGCACAGCACATGGTAACATGAAAAAATGCAACGCTATGCTTCATTTAAGTGGAAATGCTGCAATACACGAATCATCGAAAATGGTACAGCTTTTCTCTGGAAACTTTTTAAATAATACTTTTTAAATAAAACTTTTAAATAATATATGTTTTTAAATAATATTATAAAGATGTCAAGGATAACTTATGCTGCTTCAAATTAATTATTGGCAGAACTTGTGTGTGGCTAGTCCTTATTAAACTAATTGTAAGTTGAAAAAATAAATGTATATGTTATGTTAGCATTCATTGAAAATTATTATTTTAATCGCATAGCCTTTGGAAGTATGTTTATAATTTATTTTTTTTTATCTTCTTTAGATTTACAGAAAAAAGACTAGAAAATCTAAAATCTTTCCCAGAGAAAGTCCAAGTATTTCTCATTTAAAACATTTTTACTTTCCTGCAACTGATTGGCCACACACACCAGTATGCATACAAATCTGATACCATAGAAAACGTTTCAACTAGGAAAAGCAATTTAGATAATAAAAAGAATTTCTATCCCGCTTTATTTCATACAAATTTCTTAAAATTCTTAAGAAATTTCTTAAAATATCTCAATTTTTCCGTACTAAAAAAAAATATCACTCCTTGAAATAATTTTTAATCGTCTAAAAATAATATGTAATTGGGTTATAATTCCCGCGGCGAGTAATGTTAGGGCCCGCCGTGGCGCGTCGCTTCGCTCGCTGCTGCGTTACTTGTAGCACGTGAAAAAGATGTAACCGCGTAAAAGTTTATCACTACTATATATGCCGTCTTTTGTATTGCTCCGTTTGTGTGTTCTATTAATGTATAACCTATTTTATATTGCCTATATTAAATAAACTGTGTTAATGAACAACAACACGTTCACTCTAACCCTGCTGCGCCAACATAATATCACAGAAACATCAATAAAATGCGAAAGAGTTTGAAAAGATATGCCCAAATAAAAGTGTCATTAAGTTGTTAAATTAAAAATGTGTCCGCTGGACGCATGAGGGTGTCATTACTGTTCTTTCGAGGGTTGAAAGAGCATACAATGCAACTATGTACTGTTGTCAGAAGACAAATTCTATTCCGATTCGTTTTCTTCAGTTTCCTTCGGTGTAAACCGAATTCAAAGAGCTGTCCTTCGGCTTCTTCAGGTCCTTGGCCTACATAGAGAATTCCGATTTACCGTGGCTGATCCCAGATACACCGCAAATGGACTTCCCACGATAGTTTGTCCTCTCTTCATTGGACACGTGAAAACGGGCGCCGACGGTTCCCTGACGAAAGTCGCTCAATACGAAAGCCAACAGTGTTGGCTATAATTACTTTCGCCCTACGCTTAGCCGAGCGGATGTGATTTTAAAAGATCGTTCTTTACCTTGCACTTGACCGTTTCTTCGTTCTAGCCTGCTAACTTCAGACATTTTAATTATAGAATATCATTGTCTCCATTAATCTGAATCTCGTCATCGCGCGTTCGACAGCACGGAACATAAAAAGGACATCTAAATAATGAAACACTTGACAACTGATCGACGTAGCATGGCGTGTCAGTTGATTTTGCGGTGTGTCAATTATGGCGAGGCAGCCCATTTCTTTCCAAAATATCAGATTTTCTCCATTATTTAAGACTTTGACTACATAATCTTGGTCTCTGAGGAAAATATCCTTATTTTAATAAATCGTCGTCCGTGAAGGGTTGATTGATTAACATAACCTACAGATCTTTCAGTGAAATTTTGCGAAAATATTTTGCATATTTCTCGTTTCCAAGACACAATAAATGTAGAATTCCAAAGCATTTGCCGGATGTAGCCCGGTGAATTGAACGCGTTGCACGGTAGGAAGAATTAAAGATCGGTTTCTTCGTATGTGATCTCGGTCATGGATCCGGATCACCGGGTATTTACGGCAAGGGATTCCCGGTCAACGGTTTCCGGTATTCTCCGCAGGATAGGTTCCTCGGAATTGGATGCGCGATAGAGGCGTACAAGTTCCGCTTGATCCAACAACCCCTGTACCCCTGTGGACTTTTTCCCTAACGGTTCTAGGAACGTTGCCGAGGATACAATTCGATAAGCCTGAAAGCTGGTGTGAAAGGAAAATGGACACGAATTCGCGTAGTCGACGTTTTCTCCGACATGATATTTTCTATATTCTTCGCGAACGACTACAATGCGATATTTACTGAACCTAACGTAAGTTTCTGAGCTCGTGAAATATTATAATCAGTCAACGTTGCGTCGAATATTTTTCAAATCCCCGTGCTTTACTCGTATTCTGGTTTGGAATTTAAGTCATCCAAAGTTTTTATTTTCTTTACGTATAATCATTCGTGAACGTGTATACAATAGGCTTGATTTGAAAAGATATATAAATCAGTAATTCGAGTTCAAAATGTCGCCATTTTCTAAATAATCAATATTTTTATTCTATTTTGTTTCCGACCATAGCCGCATTCATACTGATTATTATACTTCCTAATTTTTTGTTTTCGATCAGCAGGACTGCAATAATGGTAATAGAGAACACACAATTTTTAAAATATATTCTATACCAAGATACATAACTCACATAATTTTGATTATTTCAAATATCCATAATAAAAAGTTTAATAGTTCCCCTGATTAAAATTCCTAAAAAATTGGTAAAAATGGCATTCAAAGTTAGAATACCCCTTTAACACGTATGCATTCAAAATACGAGATAACTTATTCGTAA
>CM052123.1:1206197-1240527 GCA_028454245.1 Halictus quadricinctus
GGGGGGGCTCCGAAAAGACACAGTGAAACTAATCGATAGAGCTAAGCCATTAAGACGCATCTACAAACTACGTTTCGCAGTGGTCATCCTCGCGAATCCCTGGAATCCCATTCGACCAGAACCCTGCGATATTAGATGACAGAGAAGAAGATAAGAGGAAACGAGGCAGATTCCATCCTGTTACTCTGATAATGGGGATCGCCCAGGAATCGCCTACAACCCCGTACGAACCAGTTTTGTGGTCATTATCTAACCCAGACCTGGCGAACGTATAGGATATGGAACTCAATAGGGCAGCAACGTGACATGATAAAACGTTGGTAGGATATGGTTTAGCCGAAAGCTTTTACGAGTACCCGCGAATGTTCCACCGTGGCGAACCAATTGTCAGATTATGGGGACTTTCGATCGGCGGTGGTTACCTAGGCGAAATTGCCAGGGGTATATTGTAGGTGTTACGTATGCACATAGAGAAATGCGGTTCAACTGAACCATTCATTCTGCGAAACCAGGGGAATTAGAATAGTTCTGATAATATAGTAACATTCTACTGTTATCACTGGCAGCCAGTACTCGATCGTAAAGTAACCCGACTTAACTAACAGTAGAATGTTGCCGTAACTGAAACACAGGAAACGAAAGGATTAATTAGGTTTTAGCAAATGTTCCCCCACGTAAACGACTAAAATTTTCGACTATCAATCATTCATTAATTCATTTCAAAATAAAAAATCGGAGTAAGAATACAAACAATTATCTTCCATATAATACATTTCATTAATGAAAGCACGTTGAAAATCGTTCATTTATATGTAGTTTGAGCAATCTGTTTCATATTTTACATACCAATAGAAATATTTAATGTTTCATTCACACACATTTTCTATGATACTGATTTCATTAATAACGAAACTTGATGCTCGTTTCTGATGGAATACTTTTTACTCATATCACACAAACATTTACATTATTACTGAACTGCAGATTTTATGCATTTATGATAAAAAAAAATAACTAGCCGAAATAACAAATTGTAACGATACTAGAAGGATTTAAGAATATTGTTGATTGTCGGAATACAAAATGAACCAGAATTTCTTGTTGAATGTTAACAGTCAAATATATCGGACTAATTTTTTTTGTATTTAGAAGACGATGAATATACAGTGGACTAGAAAAGCATTTGAACACTAAATTTCCGATTCTGTGATAATTTCGTAAAAACCAATACAGTCTTTACTCGATATATGTCCCAAATATATAGCCGATAAAAGTCGTAGAACTATCCCCACTGCCGCGGGTTATCACAAAGCTCCAGTGGCCTCGATCGCTGAGAAATGTAACATAACACGGGTCGGATATAGAGACCAGAACACAATAACACAATTTATTTATTTTTTTATGGGACTTTCATCAACATATTCGTAGCATTTTTCTAATGAAAATGATACCAAATATGTTATAATGATATAATTCCGATGATATTTACTTGTGTAATGAACGATGAATGTTTCGGACGCAAAAAAGGACAGCGTATGGGAAAGAGAGAGACGCGGAGAGTTCAAAGGCCTGCGTGAGCTCAGGTCTGTGAATCAAAAATTGAACTTTTTTATCATTAATTTTCATATTTATATTAATATTTATTATTAATTTTTCTGATTAAAATGACACGAAACACGATATCGTTCGGATGACGTAATTCTAATTGATGTAATTATAATAGGAAGTAACTTTCATCGTTCATTATACAAGTAAATATTTCAACTTCAAGCTTCTTCTTTCAAGAAGAAATTTCAATCGGTAGCATTCACAAGGCAAAACATCTCTTAATTTATACACCCGTTACATCATGAAAAATTTTTCTTAAGTAAAAAAGAACGACAGTTTATGAAAATAGAAGACTCGAGCTTTAAAGTGAGTCCGGGTTTATTGTCGCACTATTTTTTTTTAACGGAAATATTATTACGGTTTAAATATCGAAGATTTTTTGGCAAATCGGAAATTTAGCGTTGGTATATTTTTTGGATCCGCTGTACATATTTCGTTTATCCAATAAAGACTAAGTCGATTTTCCGGAAATGATGTTCTATGTAACGACGTTTTTGGTTGCAAGACATAATACAAACATATTTCGGTTGCAGCGTGCAGCTAAGCCGCCATTACCGTCGCCAGCGTGCCAGTGCATGCCGTCTATGTACAGGTATGTCGTAATTTGGCGCTCTAAGCGACCACCAACTGCAAAGGTATCGCGGAACAGCAGGAACTCGAACTAAGAAGATCGTCGAACAGAGATACAGAGATGAAACATAAACGAAATTCAATTTGGATGAAACGATATTGTTATACGGGAAGCAATTACACGGTTACATTCTAGAACCAAGTAATTCGGAATATGTGAATCAATCATTTAGACGTGTCCGCTACCCTACCCAATTAAACTATCATCTTTGATAAAGCAAACTAATTCGACTGGATAAACAAGTTTCCTCAACTTCTTTCCGTGCAATTTTTCATATACAAAAAAGTATTAACGATAGAATGCGGATTTTTATGGAAAATAAAAATTGTCCAAGTCGATTGAAAGAAACAGAAATTAAATAAAAATGTACTTTCTCTCTTAATAATTTTAATCAGCCAACAATGGCGTAATAATGCTGCTAATATTTTATCGATTCAGTTCTGTCATAAATGCATAAAATCCGCAATCTAATTATCAATAAATGGATGAATACACGGAACAGAAGACGAAAAACTATTTAATGTTTATTTCCTATAAAGACTACTGTGATAAAATCAAATACAAGAAATGATCGTGAACAATATGTTTTGCAACACCTGCCCACTAACGGAGTTTGTTTATTATGAAATGCACAATATAAATGAATATATACATATTTATATTTATATATATTTATATATATAATGATTATATATGAATATATAATGAAATTTGCAATATATTATACAAAGGAAAATTACGTAGCTTAACCATTACATGCATAGTTTTGCTATTTTACCACGTAATTATTGCTTCTATTTCCAATACGGGAAACGTAAAAAATGTAGTGAAATAAAATAGGATGACAATAGCTTCAGATATGTTTAAAAAATGTTTGAGAAAATGAAATAGATTTTATAAAATTGCTCTATCTTTTGACCTTCACCAGAAACGCTGTAATTTCCAAAATGCATATAAATTGTTAGATATTACTAATAAGATAGTTTTTTAAAACATTAGTTTTGTACTTTCGAAGGTTTATCGCAACTGATGGGAGCTATCTATTACTAATATTTTGATTAAGGTAAGATGGTCGTTTTACACGAGAGTGATTAAGACTAATTTTCACTCCAAATTACACACCATTCATTGCAACAGAAAGCTGGACCTTGAATAGCATTAAGAGCTAATTAATTCATAGCCTTGAATAGCAGAAAACTATTAAACTAATTAGATATTTAGAGTAAAATTTTTCAATTTTTTATATTAAATTTAGAAAATTATTTTAGTGTCGTTTAATAGCTAGGATTTGCTTAACATGTCGATGTTTCGCCTCCATGCCCTATTTATAGACTAGTAAGAATACAATTTATTATTGTATTATTGCCTATATATGGATGTAGAATACTAAAATTAATACAAAAGGCCCTGGCAATCGATTAGGTTTACCTCAAGACTTTGACAATAAAGCATTGCTAAATTTAACTAATTGCAAGAGAAGAAACTAGTAAATATTTTAGCTGTCTAAAAAAGATTTATTCGCCCGGAGCAATGCTCAACCCTTTAACAGTTTATCCCGGGGGTGACTCAGACAAAACTTCATGTACCAAACTGTGTGTCCCATGAGAGAGTCTCGAGCGAAGCGACACGTCGGAACTGTTTTGTCCACTACACATATCTATTTGTATAGTTCTCGCTTATTTTGTCAGATTTTGTCGCTTACTTTTAGTATACCCTGTACACTTTGTCTGCAAAGTGAAATAGTAAAGTCTTGTGTAATTTTCAGATTAATATAACATTCGTAACATAAATTCGTTAAAAAGGAAAAACGAGTAGATCGCGTTATTTAATTTTGTTGGACTGTAGCAGATGAACTGAGCGGTTTTATTCTTTTCAACTCCTGCTTAAAATATTCACTCCTTCCTTAAGCATTTACCTCAATCAACAACATTTTCCAAAGGTGTTTATTAAATTTCAAATCTAGATAAGTACGATCAGTTTAAATCAAAAACATGCCGCCTTTTAAAACACCTTTTCAAACGGAATAACTTTTCTTTTAATGAAAAAAACGATTAAGGATTTTGAACAACTTCCAAGGATTTTATTACATGAAGCGTAAATAAATTATGAGCTAACGGTAATTGACAAAAATTGCGATAAAGTAGTATATAGTAGTATAAGAGAGTAGTAGTATAGTAGTAGTATAAGTGGTATATTCATTTTACAGCTTTTTAAATGAAATTATTAATAATATCAAAAAATGTTTCAAAACAAAAATTATATGATTTCGAGGGAGGTATAAGTACATCAGTACAGTCCAAGTGAAATCGCAGACATGACATGACTTAAAACTGAAATTTGAGAGACGAAGTTTATCGACAAGATTCGCATACTCCGAACGATTTTAATTTTAATTTTGATCTTTGCAAAAATGTTTGATCGAATTGACGAGTCATTTAGAGATCGAGTAAACCTGAAATATCGTCTACACTAATGGTTTTTCGATATAAGAAGATTAATCATTTTTTATGGGGAATAATGGATTACATCGATTGGCGTATTAAAAAAAAAAATGGTTCCATTTAAAAAATATGAAAGTGACCTTCACATGCCCTCTACTCTTCCACTTAAAAAAAAAACTATTAACATAAAATGTCCCCCTTGAAACCATACAAGTAGCCTGCGAATCTTTGTGAAAAATAAAAATCTTGTGTATCAATTGCAAGAAACAGTAGCCATATTGGTATCTTTCTTTCTTTAATGGTCTTAATAAATTCAAAATAATATATTTACGGTCTTAGTCTTTCAATCTTTCTACTAGTTTAAATTACATGAATTCATTTTTATAATAAATGCATAAAATCCGCAGTCTACATACAACTTCATTAATACTTTCAGAGATATTCGAGTGGTTCACTTCAAATGGGACACCCTGTATATGGTGGAGCCCGTCGTCGCCGTATAATACTTATAAACGTCTTACGATTTGAGTATACTTTGGATCAAGTACAATCGTACTTTTCTACGTCTCTCAAGGAGTACCGACTGTTATTGTAGTAGGTATTCTTTCTGCAATACGATCGAGGTTAGGAGGTTGGTTCGTAGAGTATGCATTAATTTGAGAGAACTCCTCTAGCCAAGGCGCTGATATAGATCAAAGAGAATTCTTTTTCAGATAGATCCGACTAATTAAAATGCAAATTCAATAGAATCCTTATTATTCGAAGAAACTGTTCCAATATTGGAACTTTCAGGCAATGAAACGCATAGAGCCAGTTGTGCTCAAAGGAATTCGGGATCTGTATATGTAAGTAGGGCAAACTTCATACTTCAGAACTCACAGAATCGAGTTACCGAAGGAAAAAAATTTTGATTACGGAAAATTTAGATTATTTAATAAATTAAAAAATTAATATAGAAAATTTTAATTTAATCTAATAAAAACTGATAAATAAATAAAGAATTCAATATTCCTATACCCATTCTTAAAGAAATGGCCCTTAGTATCCTATAGTACCCTTGCACTAGAATATCGAGTCAGATTCGTGATGAAGACTGTGAACAGAGTTTGCTAAATATATGTGCTATCAGTTCCTATTTCAAATTGAAACGAAATTCTATTTTATTGTAGTAAATATTTAGCCATTGGAGAACACGTGGTTGTACAACAAATATAAATTTTCTTTTTTCCTAGTTGATTATAACTAGCTTGATTATAGTTCATTATAACTGTACAATAAACTGTAGTGCAGGGGGTTAAGGGAAGAAAGAACGAACACAATAAGCTGTGAGTTTACAGTATCTTCTCACGATAAATTTGAAAGCTGTAATTAATGATAATGTATACTTCGACTATACTAATAAATACTAATTTTACTATTTATAGGTGATCATTTATAATCAACGCAGATTATCAATTACCATTAACCATATTATATGAGAATGTAAAAATTTCAACTACGATAGAAGAGTAATAGAATTGTTCAATGTTATAAGCATTTCGCTAGAAATTACGAAAAATTTTGTTAAATTTTTACAAAATTTTATCAGAAAGTGTAAAGTGACATACGTACAAAATATAAAACAGCCCTAATTCAGTGAAAAGAATGTGAGTAAATTAAATAAAACCTTTTAACTTTACCGAACGCAAAACATAATACAGTCTCTTCTCGATAAATGTCCAAAATATCTAGCCTATAATTGTCCCAGAGCTATCCCCACTACTGCGGGGTATACCCCGAGAGGGGCCGTGAAGCTCGAGAGGCCTCGGTCGCCGAGGAGGGTAAACATAATATACTAATCCAATAACAATCCAATACTATCCTTCTTTATTTTTAATTATTTTTTTACGAGACTTTCACCAACATATTCGTGGAATTTTTCTAATGAAAATTATACCAATATGATATAGTTCCGATGATATCTACTTATGTAAGTTTTATTAAATGGTAAGTTTTATTTTTTTTAATTATTAGTGGTCTCACACCGATACACTCGACTCGTTTTATTATTTTACCTGTCCTTTTCTACGTTCGGCAGTGGATCAAAGAATAGCACTTTCTAGCCGATAATTTTCCCTGGCCAGACCCATGTTTTGGACAACTATTGAGTAGACACTGTACATATTAGTACATAAGAGAAAACTTTATTTAAAAAAAAAAACAATTGACTTTTTAAATTCAAAATCAACATTTATCCTACTACAGAGACATGTCAGTGAAGTGTATTATCCTCTCGGTGTGGTTAATTGTAAGTACTCAAATTATCATAGAATATTTAATGCAACGCATCCTGTTATTCCAATGATATTTATTCCAACGAAATGCTATCAACTTTTCCCCGATATTTATTCCACGCACGTCCCGATTACTTCAATTTATATTCCATATACGGTTTTATATTGTTTGCCTGTCCTATTTTACATACGAAATAATCGTGAATTTGAGAGATGAAAATGAGAATAGCAATTTCGTGGACATTATGCGGTACAAATTAAATGAAGAAAAATCAATATTCAGTCTGGAAATGTTGAATTATTGCTTGTATTTGCTAATAGTAATTATGGAAAGTATAAAAGCACACCATTTATGCATAATCGCGAGGTAGTTATTGATTGCTTCGTTCGTGTTAACGATCTCAGAAAAGGAAATTATGCGTAGGTGAAAGCTTCGATTTTATTCCATGTTTTGAGATACACTCGAAAGTAATGAAATTTCGATATATGTATGTATGTGATGCATAAAAATTTTTCATTAAATATGGAGATTAGCGTTTTCATCTAAATGAATTGCGGTGCAAGGTATTACACAAACACATTAGATATTAGACAAATAGGTTTTTCAACCACATATACCTAAGTATTCTTAATCAATAGAGTTCGATCACTACGACAAATAAGAGCTATTCATTATCAATAACATTTAATAAAAAAGAAACCCGTATTTCTTCCTTCTAAGGATGTCTCTAATTTGCTATTGTATTGTCACGTCCCAGGTAGGACCAGTAAAGAACTTTAGATACATACATACACCGACTACGGTTCGGGAAATTGAGGAATATGCAAATAAATTTTCCTCTGTTATTTAGGAAAAGTACAAAATATAATTTCTTTTAAAAGTAGAATTTTTTTTATTTACATAAATAATTACAAAAAGAACTCATATATATTATATATATATTTTTTTTATTCAAAATGGTTTGACTGATTCTGGGACACTATAGGTCCGGGTGGAGCTTCAGCGTACTGTATTTCTGCCACTATTTCCGAAGGTACCGACGAATACGTCTCCGGCTCCTCGCTAGTCGCTCAATGTCTACTGATGGTTGTTGATTTGGCATCTATTGGGGAATTTAAGATTTCATAAACTTTCAAAACATTTATGTCTGAAAATCCTGAAGAGGGTGAAACAATTAAAGAAAAAAAAAACGGAATGTAATTTACTGTAGGCTTACCAAGAATGAGTTTTGATTAAAAGGGGATGGCTTAATCAGTGGTTTTAAATTAACTATTACGAAATTGATTTAACAGTTTTTACTCAATATACAATATGTGTAAAGAAATATTTTACACATTAAAAAATGGTTGAATATCTTAAAAGACATTGGAACCGTTCGAAGGTATGCAATCTGTTTTATATCTACTAATACATAATTTGTTAGAATAAAATTAGTTTAATGTTGCTACATAATAAAGGCAAGCCGAAAAAAATGCGACTAACTGTGTATGTGTAATAACAGACTCTGCATTATAGAATACGACTGGCGATAGTGCTCATTGATTGATACTTATCCGTGTCTGTAGTTACACAATGTTACATATCACGGAACAATTCATCATGGCGAACAGTTAATACCGTTAATGAAGTTAGTATAATCATATATTATACCTACGTAAATCCACGCAAAGTAAACACGATCGATTTTCTTGTGTTAAATATTTGCTTATACTTTGTAACACAGTGTTTAAAATAAAGCCTCGTATGACATTTTCATTTGGTTTTCATTTGCAGATTACGTTTCTGTAGGTTGTCAGAGAAACACCAAGATATCTGCATACATATAAAAAGTGTATCTACATAGCGAAAATCAGAGTTGAGCAAAATATTTATCTAAATAAAAATTTCGAATAACGAAGAAAAGATAAAAAGATTTCTATTCGTTCGAATAAAAAAAGTATCTTTATTCGACGAGTATCGAATAAATAATTTTATTTGACGAGAATTTATCCGACGAATAAAGATAATTTTTTTTATTCGAAGCGGATTTATTCGAATTTCGAATAATTTTTTCATCTTTTATTTGTATCTTTTATTCGAAGGCTTCGAATAAATCTTCGGATAACTTTTGCTAACTCGACGAATAAACGGCGAACGTTTATATTAAGGCTTTGGATAAAAATTTGAATTATGAAAATATGGAAAGGAATATGTCTAAAGGAATAGGTCTTGAGCATCCTCTGCAATTTGAGCTGTTATTGTAATATTATAAATTATATTCTAAATTACTATATGTCAATTATAACTTTTAGTTTTAATTACAATCGAGTATTGTTTCATTAGTACCTAGATAAAATACAGTAACATTTTCAATAAAACGTTTCAGGTAATTACCGAAAAAATGGTACAGTACGTAATGCTCGAAATATCTAGATAAAGGAGTAACGAATTCTAAAAGTATATTAGTTGCCCAAAGGCAATCGATAATCATGCAATCGATTGTGTTTCAATCGGACATCCGTTATTGAATGAGAAACATTTTTAGATCTCATAATGTGCAGAAGTTTCGGAAATGTGAATGAAATAATCAAATATTGCACCAATGGTGAGTGAAAGGATATTACATTCTGTGCCCCTAAACCGAATTGAATTTGTAATAGACCATTCGATAGCTTATCCAAAGAAAATACTTTGTGTCAATTTCCAATCCTATATGTCGACATGGGGAGTAGTAATGGGGTGACAAAGAAAATCAGGTTTTCCGTAATTTCTCTTATCCTCTTCAATTGAAAATTCTGAAAAAATCAGGCTCATTTTAGCTATTAGAATACACATCTATGAAGTTTTTCAGAATTTTTAGCTTCGAAATCGAATTTTAGAAAATAAAAAAAGTTTTGAAATGCCGATTTCTTGTGGTAGTTATGAGATACTAAATTTATATTTTTACAGTATTAGCATCTCGATATGGTTGTTAATATATAATTTTGTCAGATTTTGCAAAGTGGAGGCACATAGTTAAAAAAATCAAAAACCGCTATTTTTTACCTTTTCCATGCTCGTACGAGTACCATGTTCATACGACTCATATAATTAATTTCTTAGATGGATATTATATAAAATTCTGAATAATATGGACATATTTCAGTGAGGAAGTTCTTACCCCTCTGCTGCATTAGTCTTCGTCGCTGTCATCATTCATTACAGGGTGTATTTCTTCAGTAGAAAAAATTTTGGAGAGAATTTCTGCCGGCCTTACAAATTGTGAAAGATATCCAGCATGCGATGAGTAATAAATTACCGCAGCTATGTATATCGAAGCAACACCCAATGGTGCGATTACCATTTGCACGGTCACAGTAATAACATAACGTTTGATTCCAGCACTATCTATTGCATCAGATGTATATTCTCCGATTTTTTTAACTATGCACCCAATTTGAAAAATCTGAAAAAATTATATATTAACAACCATAACGAGATGCTAATACTGTAAAAATATAAATTTCGTATCTCATAACTACCACAAGAAATCGGCATTTCAAAACTTTTTTTATTTTTTAAAATTCGGTTTCGAAGCTAAAAATTCTGAAAAAATTCATAGATGTGCATTTTAATAGTTAAAATAATCCTGATTTTTTCAGAATTTTCAATTGAAGAACATAAGAGAAATTACGGAAAACCCTGATTATCTTTGTCACACCATTACTATCCCCCATGTTGACATATAGGGTTGAAAATTGGCTGAAAATATTTTCTTTGGATAAGCTATCGAATGGACTATAGCAAATACAATTTAGTTTGGGGGCACTTTTGATGTCCTTATTCGGCTACACTTACACACTTTGTAGTTTCTCATGGAAATTAACAACCATTACTGTATTTATCAGAAATCAAATTAAACAGTTATCTTTCATTTTTAAAAAACATGTGTTCAAACTTATCTGTCTCGTTTAAGAAAATATATTTATAAAATTTTTATAAGAAAAAATGTTTCTCTTAGGAACGTTTTCAAGAAGTATACTGATGGAACAGATAATTTCAAATCTGTACAATAAAAGTTCTTTAGAAACAAGTTATTTCAGAACTTCATTTTTAATAAAAATAAGAGAAACTCAAACAATCTTTAAACTATGAATTATCTACCTAAATATTACAAATAAATAAAAGTAATAATGATATATATATGAAATATATTGATCGAACATTTCGTAAAATTGTATTTTGTAGTATGTTGCGACTACAAATTAATAAGACTACATATCGTGTTCAATATTACTTCCATTAGCAAGAATGCATTTCTGAGCTTTGTTGATTACATTCCTGGTACTTGGAGGTACCTGGATCTTGGAGGCCATTTTATAGGTCTATATGTTCTGATCCATTTATTTCTGAACATAATATTTTAAAAACCTGCTACATGTCGGAGGTACTTGATCCTTTGCAGTACAATTTATTATTTATTTATTTATTCCATAAAAAAAGAAAATTTATATTTATTACATGCCTGTATATTTTCCAAAGGCAAGATATCGACAACAACAAAATAGAATTTTATTTGTTACGTATGGAGACGTTTCTCCACGTTCATTCGATTAGAAGTTCTAATCTCTTTTCTGAGAACGAAAAGCGTCCCAACAGCCCCCTTGTTTATGGAAGGGATGATTGTGCTCCAGCTGGACGCAACTGGCACGAAGCATGATTCAGTAACAGCACCGTACGATTTCTTGTTATGGAAATCTTGAGAACATTCCCTTCTGGAATGTTTTGTCAAGATAGTCTCTGATAGGAAATACTCTGGCTAACCCTTCGTTTTACCCTTTAAACAAAGATCCAGCTGCAAACCTTAAACTCACTCGAAACGATAAACACGAGTATGCAACCGTAAAATAAAACAGACACATTTCCCTCTCATTTTTTTAGGGTATATAAACCCATTCATTTTCATCCCCTTCGGTTCAGTAGAGATTCAGAAGTGATTCGGTCGCGGTATAGTAATCGTGCAGTCACGTCGCGTTACACGCATCAGAGTCAACTCTAGTGAGATCGGGTTAAAGTCCCTTTCGAATCAAACGTAACCTTATAGAATCCGGTAGATCGTGTATATTCTATTTGGTATTCAACAATCGCTCTCCGACCCCGCATTGCCAGTGCGTCAACACCGTGCATCGTAGGTAATAAATTCTGCAATTATACACTTATTACATTCATTCGCGACACAGACAACTACACATGCAATTATTTCAATTCAGAATATATTTGTCTTGTTTGTTAACTCGCGTAATCTACAACCCTTAATTATTGCCTAATATCCTAATCTAATAATTGAACGTTCCCACATGATACAATCTTACCGCTCGGATTGTATCAATTAAATTATATATAAGTTACGAGGCTTACTAATCTTAAATTCAAATCAACAAAGATTTCAATATTAACTAACAAATTGAAACCATATTCCTGGGGTAACAACCCCTCGCCGGCCTCTCGCGTTGCTCGCAGCCCTGGCTCGTAACATATTCTGGAGAAATTTATTAATTTTTAATTACTTATTAATTTATTAATTAATATACACATTTACTGGATTCTGTTAGAAATTCTCATCACGAGTCTGACTCAATGTTATAGTGCAAGTGGTTAAACGCAATGTCTACTTGAAGACTTGTAATTCAATAAATCAATACAGTCTATAAATACAGTCAATCAATAAATCAATCTATTCGATATGTGTCGAAAACCCGGGTCTGGCCAGGGACATATATCGGCTATAAGATACTATTCCTCAATACACTGTTGAACATAGAAAAAGACAGCGAAGCTAGAGTGACCTCGGTCGCTGAGGAGTGTATAAGGTAAACGTCTCAGTATCCGGATGCTTAAGGAATAGCGGTACGGTATTTCTATATTTAACGCGTAAGATCAACATAAAATTAAACAAGTTTTGTTTACTTTGGAAGCTAATACAATGTAATTACTGAAAGTTAGGACAGTCAAATCTCTAAATCATGTTAGGCGTATTTATTTTAACGATTATACGAAAAGGTACAATGTCTCAGTTAGCGGACAATCTAAGAGTACATGTTCCAGTATTTGAATTACATTGTCTCATTAACCGAGCACATAATATGTACGACATTACCTCTTTCGATATAGCTTCAAAAGTTTGTTTTAATCTATCTTTTGTTTTTTCGTTTCTTTCATGCTTAATTTATAAAGAAAAGATAAAGTTTAATTTTCACAAAATACTGTACATATACTTATTTCAAGAATACACAGATGTCAGAAATAAACACTACTTATTATAATTTGCTATATAACATAATTGTTTGATATTGTGTTTGGTATCATTTTCATTCCAAAAATGCCACGAATATGCTGATGAAAGTCCCATAAAAAATAATGGAAAATAAAGAAGTTTTGTTATTGGATTAATAGTGGTCTCCTGGTCTCACATACTTGGGAAATTTGGGACATACATACTTGTTGTACTGTACCTCGTGAAGTTATAACACGAGAAAAACGCTGATTCAATTTACCACAAACACCCTGTACATCATTTTTTATATTATCACAAATAACGCAAATATTCTATGTGGACATAGTTATTAAGCTACCCTGTATAATTGATTAATGTAACCATTATTTTAAATATGTGTAATCGTCTAACACTTTCAGAACACATCGCTGAGATAATAATTGTCGAATCTCGTTGCAATTCGACCGGCAGAATAATATTTAATGCGTGTAGATAAGAGCAAAAAGTCGGTACAACCCTATAGCCGCTTCGCCGGTTCATGGGGGAAACACGCCGGATGCAAAAACGTAGCCAATCTCAGAGACCACTGACTCAGGGTCAACTACCAGATTATGAGAACTCGTGTCGGCGGTGGTCGTTCCCCTTCGAAACCAGTTGAACCGTGCGAGTTCCTGCTTGAACGGATACTGTTGTGACCACACACAAATACACGCCAATATAATATACGAGTAATCGTCAATTCACAACCACCCACCACCGGTTGGGTGAACATTTAATCAACCGTATTCCTATCTTCGTTCCGATAGATCTCGCGCATTGTTTGTTCTCACATTGCATCGATTCCCATTTCGAGAGTACTCGTAAAGAATTTTGTTTACACGATTTAATGTAATTGAACTCCGGTAGTTCCGGGTTACAGAGGGAGGTGGGAGAGGGGTAGGGAATGGGTGTCGGCGGGCGGAGAGGGGCGGAGGAGGGTAAGGGGAGGGGTGGCAGAATGTGAATCACGTTTACACGAAACTTCCCAATTGTTCCCTCAAGCATCGACGTATCTTGTTAATAGCATTCGCAAATAAATATCGGGTGGACGTCATTCGCATACAAAGCGTTTCAATCACATTAAAGCGGTCCAAAATAGTCTATTGTTTGAAGTGAATTGTAGTAAATGTGCACAAGGTGTTTTTATATTCTCGCCGTCTGGACTTAATTGGCCAAAGCGTGGTGTTCCACCGCATTTAAACAATGCTTAAAAATTTCAAAATGAGCAACATCATTTTTTAAGCACAAACACGTAGGTGTTATTTACCGTCTAGCAAGCACTAAGTAAGAATGAACCTAATAAAAGTGATCAAACCCAATACGCTGTTACTATACGTCCATCAGCAGATGGCAGCAGTGTCGCCAGATACGGAGAGGGAGCACGAATTGAGGGGAAAAAATTACCCTCTCTCTGCCAGTATCGGAGTATGCACGACAGAGACAAAACGCGTCACGTGACCGGGCCGCGGCGGAAGCGTGGGGAATAGCGCGGTAGAAAGGGAAATTAGGGTAGGGGAACAAGTCTTGATCTGGTGACACTGGATGGCAGTGAGAAATTTGTAGGTACCACGTGATATCCCTACATGGCTTGGCGAAGACAGCAATGCACGTATTGAGTGTGACTACAATAGAACGATGTGGTGACGCTGAGCACCTACAGTCGGTCACGAAAATATTCGGACACCACTATAGTTTTGACTATTATGGTCCGTACTTCAGAAATTTATGCAATAAGAACACAAAGAGGTTTCACGTATGTTACTATGCAGTGTGTAGTTAAGAAAAACATAAGAGATATTTATTTACGATAAGTGATTACATAAATAATAAAAGAAAAATGGAAAGTACGCTCATTTTCATGTCACGAAAATATTCGGATACTTGCTATACTTCTCAAGTTTCCAGGTTCCAGGAACTGACTGAAACAATGTGTGTAAACATATCATTCGTACTATGTACAGAATCTGTTAGAGATCGAATAGAAATCGAAATGGATTTTGTGCGAAATGGATCGGAAAAATAAGAACACGTCGTTTGATATGCGACAATTAGTAATTTTTCATCGGGAAAAGGGGAAATCGATTCGCAAAATTGCAAATTTATTAAATATTAGTAAGAGCACGGTATGGGATATTGTGCGACCTTACAAGAACTAAGATAGAATTGAATCTATCCCTCAAGGCGGTCGCAAACCGATCCTCAATACTCGTGAAAAACGCTCTATAATTAGGAGAATCAAATGTGATCCTCGGATAAGTGCTCTGAAGTTAGCAGCTTGACCGTGGAATATTAGTGCATTCGGAAAACATAAGAGGAGTGTTACGATCAGAGGGCTGATAATGGAAGAATAGCTCGAAAAAAGCCGTATATTAACGAGAACAACAGGATGAAGAGACTGAATTTTGCAAAAAACTATATTTCAAAGGAAAGTCAGTGGTGGGAAGACGTAATTTTCGCGGACGAGTCCAAATTTAATAATTATGGAAGCGATGGAAGAATTAGAGTATGGCGGAAATCGAAAGAAGAATTAAATTCGAATTGTGATGATGTGGGGCAGTATTTCGACCCACAGTATGGAGTAGGCGAATTAGTTTTTATCGACGACATCCTCGACAAAAATAGGTATCTGCACATTTTGCAAAACAATTTTAAAAAAGTGCTGATAATATAGGACTTCAAAGTGGGATAAAATTTTATCAGGATAACGACCCAAAGCACAAATCGCGTATTGTGCAAGAATTCTTATTATACACTTGCAAGAATGTCCTCCACAAAAAGACGTCTGCAAGAAGAATGGCTACGTATTGGGTAAAACTATTTGAAGAGAATAATTTGTAATATGCCAACGCGATTACGGCACGTCATAAAACATATGGGATATCCAACAAAATATTAATTTATAAAAACAAGATTTATATATAGTCTTATAAACTTAGTTTTGATAGTGTCCGAATATTTTCGTGACAAGAAAATGAGCGTACTGTCCAGTTTTCTTTTATTATTTATGTAATCACTTATCGTAAATAAATATCTCTTATGTTTTTGTTAACTACACACTGCATAGTAACATACGTGAAACCTCTTTCTATGCGATGGACGCATAGTAAGAAGAACACATAGATTATAGCTTATTGTTAGTGGTTTCTAAAATATCTGCGTTGTAAGAACGTTTTCCTAACTGCATTATTAATGAATTTCTTTGTAGCTTTTTAAACCTACGAAGAGTCTCGCAATTAGTATTTGTAGTATTATAGAAAAATATTTCTTAGTATTTATAATCGTTTCTTTATAATAGTGTACTTTTTCTATTGATAATAGTTTAACAAATAGGTGTATGCATGCATGCATACAGATGTACATACATACAGTCAGTCCCATAAGTATTCGTACGCTCTTAAAAATCGCATAACATTGTCAATATTGGACTATACTACTTGAATTTCTTTGAGATGTTAGAACAATTGGATCACTACATAAAGTGAACAATTTTTTTTATAAAAATTGCAATTGGTCGAAAGTACAGAGAAAATACTAAAAGTTGTATTTTGCAACTTTTTTATGTAAACTTACATTGAAAATTTAAAAAGTACGATTTGTAGATCTATATGAATTATACATGTTCTGAGAATTTCATAAAAATCGGTCAACGTTGCAATGAGCTGCAGATGTTCCAAAATGATCACATAAGGGCGAAATTTCCTGAGAAGACCAAAATTCTGCGACTTTTGCCCTTAAGTTTTCATCGTTAAATGTTTGTAGCTCAGTGCAATGTTGACCGATTTAGATGAAATATTCAGAATATGTATAATTGATACAGATGTACAAAACGTACTTTTTAAATTTTTAATATAGGCCCGCATAAAAAAGTTGCAAAATACAACTTTTAGTACTTTCTCTGTAATTTCGACCAGTTGCAATTTTAATCAAACATTTTTCTCACGTTATGTAGTGATCCAATTGTTGTTACTTCTCAAAAAAAAATCAAGTAGTATAGTCCAATATTGACAAAGTTGTGCGATTTTTAAGAGCGTACGAATACTTATGGGACTGACTGTATATTAAATGGTGTTCGAAAGATTAAGGAATTTTACACATCTGATTATTTATTTACTAAAATACGTCACAAGTTGATTAACGCAACTCCACGAGTTGCTGTGTTGAATTATATGATTGTCCGGATTCTTAGTTTATAATTACATTTCTGTAAGTAGAGTTTACATGACCAATTACGCTTACTGCTAAAGGTGATTGATTAACAAAATGTACCAAGTGTCAGAGGATGGGGCAGAGTCGCCAGATTAAGACTTGTCTCCTCACTCTACCTTCCCCTTCTACGACGCTATTCCCCGTGCTTTCGTCACGGCCTGGTCACGTGACGCGTTTCGTTTCTGTCGTGCATGTGTCACAATGTCACGTGACCAATTCGGTACTGACAGAGAGAGGGTAACTTTTTCCCCTCAATTTGAGTCACTTCCCCTGATCTGACGACTCAGCGGTGGGGTAAAAGACAACGGATGCTAAGAGTATTTAGAGAATTACTACTTATAGAATGAATATTTGTTAACCATAGAACAATTGATGATCTCGCATTGTTTTCAGGGAGTACTGAACGTTTAGCGACATCTGTGTACATTTGCGAGTTCGCGCAAAGTTTATAGCGAGGGGTTACAGGCAGGTAATTAGGTTTGATCACACGGTTGCAACGAGGTTAGTTACATTTAACTTTTTTACGTTGCCCTGCGTTAGAGTCGACGAGCCGCAACAAATTGTTTCAATCAGTTGTGTTATTCTGTTGACGTCATAGAAAAAACTAAGCTATCATATACATATGTTTCGCGTTCGCACGAGAACTGCGGTAGTTGTGCACCATTTTTAACAGAATTAAATTGGAAAAATACACATGTTATTCAACACTTTTTCATTGAATCATTTTATTAGATACAGAATAACTTCTATTGAACTTTTTTAATCCATCTACATACCTGCTACGTGATAAATAATTCACGGCTACATATACATTTATATGAAAAACAAATATGAAAATCGCAATTAATTTTAAAGAATAAGCACATTTAACGATACGATTTTAATTTCTGTAAATTATATTCTATTTAGCATAAACGATTTACTGACAAGTAGGAGAATAATTACAAGTGAGTATACAAAGTTGCAAATAACTTTAGAAACTTTAAAATATGGCGACTCACAAAGACTCCATGAACCATATTAGATTAAGTGGTGCAAAAAGAATTCGGTAATTATTTACAATAGCGACTTCCTCACCCATTTCAATGATCTTGAAATATGTTGTTGCAAAAATAATTCTGAACGATTTTTTCCTATGCCTACATGTTACCGCTGAACGAGCTTGGTTTCTGAGATATTTGCAAAAAATTGCGGAGCCCCTCCGCTGCCCTAAAGGGGAAATTGAGTCATTGGAAAAAGATAGAGTTTGCTATAGTCATTCCAACTGTTTTCGCCAACTATCTCGCAAACCAAAGTCGTCCGACGCTTTATTTATTGAAGATGCCCGAACTCGCAACAATAGGAAAAAGTTGTTCAGAATAATAACCTTAATAACATATTTCAAGGTCATTGAAATCGGTGAGGAAGCCGCTATAGTAAATAATTACCAAAAATTCATTCGGTTCGCTAATACAGAAAAATATAAAGCTATTGTGAAAAATATAACAAATGAAATTAATTTATCGATCAGAAATGCTAATAATTTCTTCGAACATTAAAATGTTCATGGTAATGCCATTCAATTGAATTGTTTTGTAGAACTGAAATCTTGAAATTCAACAAGTTTATCAGAGTAATTAGCCTGCCATATTTTCCAAGCGATTAAAAAGATTTCAGCAATTACATTTTCATTTACATACGTTTTGATTTTTCTACTTTCACTTCATTCAAATTCGATCGTTCAAAGATAAATATACTCCTGCAACTTCCATTCTACATTTTGTGCATTTTTATCGCACCTAAAATATTCCGTTTGCGAATTAAAAATATTTTATTGGCCAGTCTATTCTTACTAGTTTAATTCCTAACTATTCTTTAAAAATTCAGATCGTATATTTTGGGGCATTGTCTTGCTGAAATGTTCATTGACTTCCAAAACGCAAACATTTAAAACGATCCAGAGTATCATGAATAAATGATACATTTCCCACTCGTGATGCTGCAATTGCATTCCAAACCATTACATGTCCGCCGTTGTGTTTTACGATTGGAACAGTTTTTCGGTCAATTCTTTTTTCCTCATCAAATCTAAAAATTTTTTAGTTACTTTCTTTCATAAGAATAACTATTTTTGCAGAATTAAAAATCCTCGATAAAAACTAGCAGATCTGTTAATTTTGTATCGTTTGTATTTTGTTGTTCCGTTAATTTTGTTTCGTTTGTTTGAAAATCTCATTATACTTTTACAAATCTACTTGTACCGTACTGCTGGAACTGCTTTATTGTATAAAACATTGCACGACTTCTTCTAAATATTGTACCTAACCGCTTTTCCCCATAACTCCCTGTTCTCTTCTAATTTTATCACCAAATTGTGGATCCGATACAGTGAATTCTCATTACGAGTCAGTGTCAACCTTACATTTTGGAGACAGTGGAAGTACCCACACCACCGCGGTGAGGGGTCGAATCTCGAGAGCCGTCTCTACGTGCAACATTGTATCGGAGAAAGACATTTTTTCAATCTTCTTGTCACTATCGCTTAGTAGTCATAGGCTTTTATGACTTGTAGACGGATATGACTCTTAGGTTTCCAGCGTGCCCTGTGTATTTCAAATGTGACGCTCGGCAACAACCTCAGATTTCGTATAAGAGTCAGTCACCAGAACGGCGCAACTGACTCCTAACGAGAATTCACTGTATAATCTAATAGCAAAATATTCGATATGCACAAATAAAAAATCGATATGCATGCATACAAAAACTTGCTTTGTACCGAAACTTTGGAACCCAGATTCAATATCTATAAAACGAAATGTAAAGTAATACATATGAAGACTAATGTGTTCTACATATTCACATTCTTTTTTTAATTTCTTCTGGAAATACATATTATACAGTCTGTACTCGATAAATGTCCCACGTATCTAGCTTATAATTGTCCCAGAACTACCGCGTGGTATACCCCGTGAAGGAAAAAATAGGATATTTGAAACACCATGAACGTGAAAGAAGTTCAAATTCAACCAATCAGGCTTATTTTGTTTCTTTATAAAATGTCTTTTGCGTTATAAAAGAACATAAACAGCTTAGAAATTCATTGTGAAACTGTAGAACTAATGCCAACAAATAGCACGCTGACAAAATGTGAATTGTTTAATATTACAACTGTTTCTAATTAATGATGCAATATCCATGGATAAACTGTTGATATTTGCAAACGTATTTCGTGTTTCTTTTCTTATAATATGATGTTGTTAAATGTACGGTTACCATATTAGTTTACAATCTCCAAATATCATAATATTTTTAACACGAGATTCTCGATGTCCTCGTATTTCTTAGAAAGTGCAAATTAATAAAGGTTCCAACCAAACACATTATTTTTCAATATTGTTTACATGATATAATAACAAGGAATAAATCAATCAATATGCTGTTTTTATCCATACATATTTGTCGGCATCCTTCCACATTGATTTAAAAATACATAAATTCTTTTAATGTTTGTGAAACTAGAAGATACAGAAAAACTAACTTTTCATTGAAATTGCGTAGTTTTCAATGCAGAGTCCGCAGACCAATTACGGTATGGAGATTAGGAAAAGTCTGAGGGTTCCCTCTTTTTCCTAAAATCCTACACAAGTAATTTGTCGAAAATTACAAAAGAAAATCAATTGTTACAATAATACACAATACATAGAGTAAGGGACCCAATTACTGTGTCTATATTAATTATACTTATTTTTAAAGCATAATGAATATTAAAAAAGAGATATATAACATATACAGGGTGTCCTAGACCAGCCGTCCACCCCTAATAAAATGGTGTAGAGTGATTTTTATTGAAAACTAAAAAAATTTTAGTTTTTTTTTTAGGAAAATCAGAAATATAGACTCTCTTGTATTTATCAAAACTAGAGTGCATAATTCATGCTGTACTCGCAACTCAGATTAGCGGAACGAATTTTCTCTGCTCTAAAATTAACGTTAGATGATTTGCGGTGTAATTTGTTAGGAGAAAATTTGTAAAATCTCATGTTTATCACATTGAATTCTGATTGTAGAAATTAATTTTATGAATAAAAAATTTATTAAATAATTGATTGTCTACCATTTTAAAGTTGTACTATTTAATAATAACTATTACAAACTTCCTTCATCAATAACTGTTATGAGCGACCGAAATAAACTTCTCCCTTCGATATCTGTTATTAGCGATCGAAGTGAATTTCTCTCATTGATAACTGTTATAAATGATCGAAATGAATTTCTCTCAACGACAACATTTACCAACAAGAAAACAAAATTTCGGTTACTTATGATCCTTATTTGTAACCAATATGATTTTAGTCGATGAAATACTTGTTATTCTATGACTTTTCTCTTTTTGGTTATGACAGTTATGGTCCCTGTTTAAAAGTGATGAAGATAGTAATTCTTGGAATTCCCGTTATTGGTCAGATAATAATCCTCATTGGGCGACAACTATAGATCATCAACATGTTTGGAAGGTCAATGTTTGGTGCAGCATTATTGCAAATCAGATCGTAATTTCTCTTTTTCTAGAGGGGAACCTTAACAGTGCTAAATACTGTGCTTTATTAGAAACAGATCTTCCAGATTTACTAGAAAATATTCCACTAAAATTGCGAGTGGACATGTGGTTCTAGCAATACGCATGTCCCACACATAGATCGAGGGATGCTCGTACCAAATTGAATGCAATGTTTCCCAATAAGCGGATAGGCAAATATGGTCCAGTTACATATCCTCCTCGGCCACCTAACCTCACCGTACTTGATTATTATGTGTGGGGAAGAATGAAAGACCTGGTGCATCAGGAACGCCCAACGACAAGAGAGAATATGATAGAGAGAATAAAAGAAGAAATTCGATTGTTAAATGCTAATGAAATTCTTCGTGCTGTCGATTCCTTCCAAAATAGGATAAACCTAAATGATGGCTCATTTGAACACTAACGTTAAACACTTTTCCATTCACCACACATTTTTTTCCAGCTACGTGAACCAATATTAGATACCTAATTATTTCCTGTTTATTTCCAAAATTAATCCTTGTTACTTTTTTGTTTATTTCCATAGTTTATTTCTGTTAAGTTGATCTTTAATTTGAAAAATGTGAACTCATACACTGGAGTTCATTTTCCAAAAGACAAAACTTTTATTTTCTTTGCGTACAATCTGAATATGCAATAAAAAGCACCAAGTCAGAAAAAAACGACTCTCGAACGCGTACTCGAATTAATTACTCAAATTTTTTTAGTTTTCAATAAAAATTACTCTCCACCATTTTCATAGGGGTGGGCGGGTGGTCTAGGACACCCTGTATATTAACTGATTTTAATGAAGAAAATTAATACCACTTTTTTAATATTGATTATATTTAAAAAATCAGTATAATTAATATAAGCACAGTAACTAGTACCCCCACAGTAATTGGGTCCCTTACACTAAATATTTAAATTCCTTTTATAATTTTTTCGTTCACAAATTACTGGATGTGTGATTCAGAATGAACGCAGAAAAACAAAATGTTCAAGAAAAACATTAATATGTTCTTCATTATTTCGTTCATTCTTAACTTAAAACCTACAGTTATACCATTCGTGTGGAATGTAGGATATTCATTATTTTGATAAAGTGTCTATGAGTAGCTTGACATACATATGTGAATCGTTCAATAATAGCCAGCGATGGTCATTACGACTGTCGCTGATTTATTGCATTCACTGACCATTACCATGGTCACAGATGTGTCACACAGATTAAATTCCGATTAATCTAAAAATGTTATCATTGACACAACTGTACATGAATGTTGAACGAATGTAACTCTGAGAGCGAAGAGTGAAGTGTGCAGTTATTTTCACAATAGGAAAGACCGGGGCTAGTTGACTACTTTTCTTTAATTATTGTAAGTAGAACCGATGGTGTTTTATATAAATGACGAGCTCGTCATTTAAGATGTCACCGTATCAGAAAGTCGCATGTTATATGAGGAAAGATAACAAATCTAAAAACATCTGTTGTCACCATTATTATTTGTTGTGACTATTTAGGAATTTTTCTCCGTTAAATACTGTTTAATATATCCTCACAAATATTTTTTTGGAAATACGATTCACTACAATCTACACCACTCAACTTTGAAATTAAACGTTTGGTATGCAACAAACCAACCATTGTACGATCAACAATGCATTTGTAAAAATTGTACATGTTAACAATTAGTTAGCCAGCCCGCGGTCTCTCCCGCGTGGGCGCTTGGTTCTTTTAAATTTTATAATTTAGTAAATAGGATCGGGTTCGATAAAATTGGATCATATCAATATTGAATGTGACAACTCGTAAAATATTATTTCGACTAGGTTCTCGAAGATTTCCCACAGTACGCGTCAGAGACTTTCCCATTCGATGTTCTCCTATGTACCTTTGTCTTTCCTTCTCTGTTCGCATACTCTCCCTCTTCTGTCCATCCCTTTCCCCCCCCCCCCCCCCCCGCCGAAGTTTCCATTTTCGCCGTTTTACCATTTCCAGGTATTATTCGGAGTATATTGTATTACCCGGGAAAACGACCGTTCCCGTTTTCTCGGAAGAACTTCGCTGAAAGTTTCGCGACTATTTCAAACGATAACCATCGGATCCGGCAACGCCGTATGCGTCGTCTACCTGTATTTCTGTTTACCTATGTCGTGCTATATCTGTGCCACCACATGCCCTGTGCGCGCATACGTACGGGGATTCTTCCAGAAGAAGACGTTTAAGGTCTCATGTAAATGCACCATGTGCACAAGAACCGTCGACGCACATACTTACTGGTACGCGCATCGTGCAAGTAATTTTGTTACGATGTTGTTCAAGCAATTGCGACGTGTATGCGGAGATTTGTTTAGAACATTTCAAGTGTTTGTTGCAGCGGAAGAGCCAACCGTTTCTTTTACGCGTGGTCAGCAGAAGAAATGCATTTAAGGGCCCGAGATAGTCACGTAACTTTTTCTGAGTCAGCAGGTCGGTAACTGCTGTATAATTTTCATTCACAGCCTTCAGACACAGACTTAAGGGGGCCGGCAGGCATTTGGCCTTGACTGTCACGATATGTTATCCTGTGCCTTTTTTCTAGACATTTTACGTGTTAAATAAGTAAGTAATCAATTAAAAATGCATACCACTGTGTTTGTACATGTCTTTGCTACGTCTGTATAGAGCCTTTTTTTCGATACGAACACTAAATCTCTCGAAATTAAGAGAATCTTTCAGCGGCAGCCATCTTGTGACGTCATACTTGCTTCAGAATTCGAATTTTCTGCCGAATATTACAAATTACTCCACGACGAGGTAGAAATTCGCAATTTGGGCTCTATACAGACGTAGATTGGACTTTTAGGAAACACAATTGACCACTTCTAAACTGCTCATTTCAATATTGAAGCGGCAGTTTGTCTAGATTTTGACCCTTGCATACGTATATGGATTTCAAACCATGCCGGTCCCCTTAAGATCCGTCTTGGTCTTGATCCGACGGGTCTTAAGTTTGTGACTAAACTTGTCACACTTTTCGCTCTGTATTATCGATATTATGAATTCTGACGCAAGAAACGTGCTTCAAGTTTTTCGCTTTATTTCGCAGAGAATCAAGACAAAATATAGCTCAATTTGTAACTGGAGATGTTTTCAAGCGCGCGCTACTCTCGATTTCATCCAGAAAACTCATCCAATGGCATAAAAATGCTTGGATTCCACGGCATGCACTTCTAATGCTTATACTACTAAATATCTGCATAATCTCGTCAGATCATGACCAGCGCACGCAAAATTGAACCTTCTTCTTTCGAATGAGCCCTTTCCCAGCGAAAAATATTCTCATATAAGAACAACAAGTTGAGGTAGGTAAAACCATTTTTCTCCTATTTTTGTCGGTAACGTGGTCACTCTACCTTATCGATCTACATTATTCGTACGAGTGTCGCCAGATGAGAGGAGGGAGCACGAATCGAGGGGAAAAAGGTTACCCTCTCTCTATCAGTACCGGAGAATGCACGACAGAGACGAAACGTGTCACGTGACCGGCCCGCGGCGTAAGCGTGGAGAAAGTCGCGGTAGAAGGGGAAGTTGGAGTGGGGACACAAGTCTTAATCTGGCGACTCTGGTGTTGTCCCCACTCTAACTTCTCCTTCTAGCACGCTTTCCCCCACGCGTCCGCCACGGCTCGGTCACGTGACTAACCCGGTACTGGCAGAGAGAGGGTAACTTTTTCCCCTCGATTCGTGCTCCCTCCCCTCATCTGGCTACTATGGGCAACAGTGACTCGCACAGACACGTAACGATTCCGTTCAGTGCCAATCATTTGACTCAGTGTATACTATCCGACCGTATCAGCACAGGCACGTGTCGGAAACTAAACGGAAAAAGTATTATCATACTGAACGGAACCGTTCTGTGTTTGTACGGATAGTACAAATTAACCTTTTCTCAGTTCCACGAGACTTTTATGCGTTTCTCGCAACTTCCGCGTGCTTCATTCATAGAAACGATCAGCATTATTAATAACTAGACTGCAGAATAAAAATTGTCTGCATTAATTACAAGATACAGGAGCAACATTTATTTCTTTTCGCGTGCAGAATATGGAATGGTGTCGGGGAAAAGGAGAAAATGAGTTATAAATTTGAACATCGTTCAATAATCACGTCAGAACTTGGGTAGTCTTATCATAATGAGTAATAACTGTTGCAAGTCGTGATCCGAATCAGAGATGGTTGGCCGCCATTTTGTTCATCCGTTGAAATGATATTGCAGCAGCTTTAACGCGCTTAATACTTCGAGAAAACGTTAGTTGAACAAAGCATTGAACTCTCGGAAATTGTTGAAACACTTGGAAGTTTGAAGGCTACGGAATTTGCTCCGTGGAATTTGAAGTATGGGCAACGCTATGAACAAATTATAGGCGTGCACGTGTGGCATTTCGAATAACTGAGCTAGTCTGACTTCCCGGGTTACACAGGGAGCAAGTTCCAATTGTGTTCTCACATTTTTAACTTTACATCACTTAAATAGCATCAGTTTGTTGATACTATAATATATGATAGAATACTGTCTATACGATAAAGCAGAAAATGGAATTTCTTGAAATTTCTTCTCTGTCTTCGACAAACTCTACTTTAATTGTAAAACACTTTTATTCGGTATTTGATGAAAGGATTGGGAACGATAGAATGGAAGATTGAATTTTAATTTAATCAGTTTCCGTTCTCTGTTTACTTATTCGAGAGGGTTGAAGTTAATTTGTTTGTTTAACAGTTTAAAAAAAAATGTAAGTTTTTATATTCAATGAAAATTACTTCTAGCAATTAATTTCTTCAGGCTTTACTCGTCTTTCGAAATATGTTCCGTAAATAACTAAGTTCATAGGAGTAAAAAATAAAGGAATAAATGGATTAATACATTTTTATGCAAGTAACTTTTATATAAACTCCTTTATGAAATCATTATTTACAATTATGTACAACAAACACAATATATAATTTCAATCCGAACAAATTTCACTTTACATGTGTTTTTGATTTTATTTACAATAAAATGCTGTTCATGAAACAAGTTGCAAATAACAAAAGGAATTTCAGCAACAGTGCTGGAAATTGTTTGAATGTACTTGATTTTCCACATAATTTTCCAAACGTTAAAGTAAATGTAATGAAATTTAGACTGAAATTCCATTTATTTCAATATCTCGCAAATACTCCATTTTCTGGAATCACGAATGGAAGATTTCCGTCATACCGCGTGATTGCATACAGCAGAAGTAATCGAGAACCGTCCCTCTTGTTTCCAATTTTTCCCGTACGCGAGACATTCTACGCGGAATTCAGTAATGAAGTCCTGACGGAGCCAAGAAATGTCCTGACTTCCTGAAGAATTTTCCTTTCCAATTTACGAAAACGTTGTCACTCGGAAGATGCCACCGTGTCGCATACAAACACACACTACTGATGCTTTTAACATTTCTGCACCCGACAAGACAAAGACGTCCTATATTCAATTGTTGTCAATATACAATTGTTTACCTCTACTTATCAAAATCGTAAAGAAAGCGGATAGACTTTTCGTTGCTCAGGAAGGTAACTTTTTCGATGAAGTGCTCTTTTCTGTTACTCGCCAGACTATTAGGAAGACACATCAATATACAGGGTGAGACACCTAATAGAACCACAATGTACAGGGTGAGACACCTAAGACAAGCCACTTGAATAACTTCTACATTTTTTAAGATAGGAAGAAATGTTTCAGACAAAAGTTGTTTGGATTCGAGGTTCCCATTACACGGTATACATAACTTCTTTTCAGGTGGAGATGCTTAGCAGATGTGAAGGTCAAATTAGTTTTTTTGAATGGAACCACATATTTTTGAACTCCTACGATCGTAGCCGTTCTCGAGACAATTTCAACGATATAGTCATTCAAGGTCATTTAAGGCCGTGAACGCAAAGAAGAATGTGAAATATAAATTCACTGTGAATGCTTACGTAATGGGCAAGCTATGTCTCTCTGCATCATAACAATTACGAGACTATGTCTTTCGTTCAGAAATTTTGTGTAGTCTTCAAGAAATTCTAGATAGTACACACGTGCTGTCATTTCGTCCGGGACTGTAAATTCGAATTTATCTACATCCTGTTTACGTTACTACGCACATAAAACACCAATTTGCGATACGTCATGGGAAGAGTATAAGCGAGCAACGAACCCGATGACGACGACAAGTACGAGGACGTCAAGTTACCCGGTGTTTCATACGAGGAAGCGACATTATAAATTGGAAACACGAAAAACTCGACGCGCCCCGCCTTGTATTCGGGGAGCATGTTCGCAGGATTGGATCCTTTATGCGTATATGCGCAACATGAAAGGGTGACAGAAAAATGCACGCTTTCTGGCAGCTACATAATTGTACTCGCGCGACTGTAACAGGACACGGAAAGACGGAGGACGGAGGTTTTAGGTCCGACAGAAAATGCTATCAAAAGGATAGTGTTACGGGGCTGGTTAACGGACGTCGAGACGTCAATGCTCCGAATCCTGGAGGAATTGTCAGCGTCAAGATTTTATCGTGAAACCGCCGATGAGATTCTCGTAAAAAGTTTACAAAACGTTTCGAAAGTTTACGGTTTTATCACCGAATTATAAAACATTTAATTATCGATTTCACAATGTTACACTTATCAGCGTATCGTTTTTTGTTTTGGAGTAGTATGAACATTTTAATCATCTAACAGAAATTTTTCATTTTTTTTCCTTAATTCAACAAATAACTGTTTTACTTAATTGTGTCATGACATCCATATTGATACAAACTGCATTGCATTTACGTTCATTATAATAAAATTGTTGTTATCTCAATTTCATTTGTCTTTCTGTTATGAAAACTGGTTATAATGAATATTACGTATCGTTTTACGATGGTTTTGTTTAATAACAACTTATGTATTGAATATAATTAATCCAAATATACAGGGAGTCCCAAAAATGTTGCACTTTCTTGATTCCCGAGGTCATTTGCAGTAACTTTTTACTTTGCGAAAATGTTTACCGCAGCTTTGTTAACGATTTATTAGCGAAAAAAACAGACCAATCAGAGCGCGGCTACAGCAAAGCGTGACGTTGGCGTTGGCCGAACCGGAATCCGTCCGCTGTAGTCGCGCTCTGATTGGTCCGTGTTTTTCGTTAATAACTCCTTAACAAAGTGACGGAGAACATTTTCGCAAAGCAAAAAGTTACTACAAATGACCTGAGGATTCATCCCTTTCAAGGAACATTTTTGGGACACCCTGTGTAATCTTTAATTTATAAATATGTCGATTCCATCCAAGCACGAACGTTGATGTTATTAACAGTAACCCTGGAAACCGCAACTCGATCGATTTTCTGTCTCAATACTTCCGCTACGTCTTCGTATGTATTCGTATTCGCAAAATCACTCAAAGATTAAATAGTACGAAACAATAAATAAATAAAAAAACTTATAACAAATGTAGAATGATTTCTATTGAAAACAGGCTGAGGAACTATGACAAAGCTGTTTTTTAGGAGATGAATGGATTCATTCAGAAATATAAAAAATTTGTAGGTTTATGTATTTTAATCGCTATTAATTTATTTTAATTGGCATTAGGATGGTTCTTACTTTAATGGCTTTTAAACGTTAAAGTAATTAAATCCTCAGAAAATCAGGTTTTTTCAATTATATCTTACTTTTCATACGATGAACGGTTTTCGAAAAAAACGAAAGAAAGATTTACAACAAAATTAAACAATGTTGTTCGCAATTCTAAAAGTTAAGGTGCATTTCGGTTAATTTTTTATGAATGAAAACTAAATAAAATGTTTACGTTCTATTTTCACTCCTTTTCTTCCTATACTATTATAAGAATTAAAATACTTTCTTGAAAAAAGTGTGATGTAATATTTATTAACAATATACTCCTAAAGTTCGAAACATATATACACATTTCAACCTCCATTCGTTAAAAAAAGAGGAATACTTTAACTTTCCAAATTGCGAAAAAACTGTTTACTATCGTTTGGACTGTTATTCGTTTTCTTTTTTTCGAAAACCGTTCGTTCTACGAAAAAAATAAAATAGAATATAAAAGATGCATGCTGTGTAGAACTAAAAGCTTTGTAGAATATAAAAGATGCATTCTGTGTAAATCTACAAGCTTTATAGAATACAAAAGATGTATCCTGTGGAGATTCAGAAGCTTTTTTCACATGTTTTTCGATATGATCAATAATTCCTAAAAAACCCGATTTTACGATTATTTAATTATTTTACTGTTTAACGCTGCGGAGGGGCGTTTTTGCGATGACCGATTGAGTTAAAATTTTACCAAAATTATTTTTTATTCATTCAAACTATTCAATTTTTCATCATGTCCGAATGATGAAAAGTCACCCTGTTGGACACTTGATGTACAAAGAGCAACGCTCGAAATAAATCGTTATCTTCCGGTTTAAAAAAACTTCTGTCTGAATGTATCGTTTTCATTTAAAAAAATTTCTGTGCTTGTGAAATTTTTATGAAAAGAATTGTTACCCTCAATAACTTTTTTTCAAAAGGAGTTCTAATTGTACCGATACCTTAAAATCTGTGCAATAAAACTCCATGGAAACAAGATCTCTTGGAACGTTTATTAAAAAAGTTTCGATAAGATAAATGAAAAACCATTGTTATGTGCCAGTTTTGTTCACCAATCTAATAGAACCATATTATTCCTAATTTTGTTTTTAACAAATGGTATAAAAATCAACAGTAATAATTAGACTGCGGATTTTATGGATTAATAACAAAAGTGGGTAGGTTAAATTTAAAAAGAGAACAAAATGAGATTTTAAGACCATCAATATATTATTCTCATCCTAGACAAATTATTGAAAGAAGAAAAACATTACGATATTGTCCCTGAGCCTTGAAAAATCCGCAGTCTAATAGTAATTTATTAATTACTAAATTAAATTTAAAAAAAAATAAAATAAAAAATAAAAAAAAATTAAAAATAAAAAAAATTATTAAATTATTATTTAAAAAAAAAACATTGTACAGGAAAGATCCTTCTCTTCTTTTGAAAATAGAACTTTTCCAGGATAACACGTAAATAAAGTTCCTGTATAACCTAAAGGAAACAAGACTACAGATATTCTATAATTCAAAATAGTTAACATAACAATTACACTAAATTGAAAAGTTTTCCAAATGGACAGAGAAACGTAAAAATATCACAAGTGTCAAATGCTGTTACTATCTTCGAATTAAACTTTATAGCAGCCTTGATCAACGCCTATTGCGGCTTCATTAGAAGCCCACTAATTATTACACCTCCACTAACATCGAGAACGCTAGATCCTGTAAACAGAATTTTTTATTCCCAATTTTAAACTTTAGCAAGATAAACGATGATTCTCCAAAATAGGGTAAAGAACATTCAAAAGTTTAAACTTATGACTACCCCTAAGATTAACCCCCGTGACTACCCCTAGGATTAACCCCTTGCACTACTATTTATTTTGTGCTTATACAGATTAGAAATTCTTCAAAGTTTTTCTTCAAAGGCTATATATCGACTACAACAAAATAGAATTTCACTTCGGTTTAAAAGAAATTAATAACATACACATTTATTAGACACTGTTCAAAATCTTCATCACGATATTGTAAGGCAAGGGGTTAATAACTACTGTAACTAATACAGAAACTTTTAGGTACTTAAAGGTAGAAATCTGGAATTTCACTTTTTTAATTCTAAAATATTTTCTGACAAATGTAGTATGTAGCATGTAGTATGTATTATTAAGCTATGTCTCAATTATGACTAATCTTAAAATCCTTTCAGTTGTAAACGCAGTTTACATTATAAAATTTTCGTTCCTGGCACCATGCTAAATAGGATAATTTACAACAAATTCGTTTATTACATTCATCAAATCGACCCGTAACAGCAATCAAAAATGAATGTTATGGTTTCACACGGCCTCTATAGGCTTCATAAGCCATTAGTGGGCACTATCGTAAACGAGGGAACATCGAACAGACGACATAACTAACCGGTGATCATTCTATCATAACGAAAGAATTCAAACAGTATTCAAACTGATTTAATACTCGGCTAAACGGCTCACATGATAGACCAGCGTATCCGCTGTCGAGATCACAACACGTAAAGCAACAACTTGTTCTCGTGACACGCAACTGGAATCCGAAATCTAGGGAGAAGCTTCGCGCGTCGATCAGCCGGGGAAAACAAATCCCGAGAGTGAACTTCTCTGACGGGCAGGCGTGAAAAAGAGTAACCCGAACGTGAACGGGAGCAAAGGATGGCCACGATTTTCGGGAACGGATAATTTCAACCGCGACGTCAAATACATATGCGACGAGGAGGCTTTTGGCGAGCTGGCAGAGACCGTTCTCAGAGAAACGTATGGACTCGGTCTCTCCTTTCTCTCCCTCTCTCCCTCTCCCCCTTCTCCCTCTCTCGCACTCTCTTTCTCTCTCTCCCCCTCTCCATTCACTGGTGGACTCCCAGCCTTGTAACGCAGGGACGCGAAAATCGATTCCGCTGGCTCGTAGAAGGAGAAGAAGCGAGGAGAGGAGGCAAACTGCTCCTCTCCGTCATCTCTCCTCCATACGATATCGCAGTCCGCACCTTTTCGTCACAACGGTAGCTAGACCGGGCTAGAGTCTACTGAAAATTCCAGGAAATAGTAAGATTGCTCGAAGCCTATCTGTAATCCTCTCGTTCGTGACCAGAGCTAGGTAACATTTTGCAGAAACAATATGTCAAATTAAAATATTTAATGATATTGTTCAAATACTATTTTAAATAATCGTTGTTCTAGAATTCAAATGAAATACAAATAAACAGTAAAATTTCCGGAAATCAAATATTTTTATTTTGACAATCTAAAACAGAAAATAAAGTACTTGAACTTTGCGTTAAATAATATTTAAGATATTTCTTAACGATGAAAATAGATTGAGGAAACAGATAATATTAAGAACCATAATTTATTCTATATTATCGGCTTATTCTCTTTTGTAGAATTGTATCCCCTTCACGGTTATACCCAATACTGGAACACCAGGTAGCCATATGGAATAAAATAGTTGACGAAACTTTGAAGTCGTTTTTCAAGAGAACAATCCATTTGCGATCTATGTGTTCCTGTGAGACTTTTGTTCCTCGTCGCGAGTACTATACGATGCAATGAAAAAAAATTTGAACTTGAAAATCAAAGTCAAGGACATATTTTACCAATCCCCACCGATCCATCGATGTAGCTGCGACCGGCTTTACATTTACTTTTTATACATCCTATACATTTATATTTTCAGAAAGAAGCTTTGTTCTAAAATAAATTAAAATAAATAAAATATTTCGTATGAAATTCTCACTAGTTTGGGAATATACCAAATAAGTTACTATTTTAAATATTATTTTGAAAACATTTTCTAGCAAATAAAATATCTTATTTTCAAAAGTGCACGTATGATTTCAAATAAAATAGACTATTTACTATTTATAATTTGAAATAGTACCCAGCTTCATGCAGAAACTGTTCCTTGATTTCTGGCTGTTTTTAATTAAAAACTGTTTGGTATCTAACTCCTTGCATTATAAAATCGAGTCAGACTCGTGAGGAGGGTTTCGAGCAGAATCCAAAAAATATGTATAAAATTAATTTCCATTAAACTGGAATAAAATTTTATTTTGTTTTTATCGATACATAACCATTGAAGAATACACAGGCATACAATAAACATAAGTTTTCTTTTTCTTCTAGGAAATTATGAACTCTGCGAAAGTTCTACTCACTGCAATCATAAAATAAATCATAATGCAAGGGGTTCATTATTTTTCAATGAAACTTTTTCCAACATATTTCTGACATTTTTCTGATTTAAAAGACAGTGAACATGGCACGGTTTCAATCGTATTTGCTTGTTTAATTCACGATACAGTTGAATCTTGATTATCCGTACTAATTTGTACTAATTGCCTACGCAACAGTGATATATTAAATGTTTACCAATTTGTACAATAAATGTTGTACTTCCTTGAAGGAGGTGATCCCTGAGGTCATTTGAAATAACTTTTTCCTTTACGAAAATGTTTTGCGCGGCTTTGTTGAGGAGTTATTACCGAAAAACACAGACCAATGGGAGCTCGGCTCCAGCGGCTGACGCGAGCCTGGCGTTGGCATTGGCCGAGGCGGAGTCCGCTAGCTATAGCCGCATTCTGATTGGTCTGGTTGATAACTCCTTAACAGAATTTCACACAATTTCATAAAGAAATTTCGTATTACTAATAAGATAATCAGTATTTGACTGACTCTAAATTTCTAACGA
>CM052123.1:1240627-1267122 GCA_028454245.1 Halictus quadricinctus
CAAGTATGACGTCACAAGATGGCTGCCGCTGAGAGATTCTCTTAATTTCGAGAGATTTAGTGTTCGTATCGAAAAAAAGGCTCTATACAGACGTAGCAAATACATGTACAAACACGGTGGTATGCATTTTTAATTGATTACTTACTTATTTAAGACGTAAAATGTCTAGAAAAAAAGGCACAGCGTAACATAGCGTGACAGTCAAGGCCAAACGCCTGCCGGCCCCCTTAAGAGATTCTATGAATTTAGTCCAGGTTTTTACGATTCCAGCTCTCTGTGCGCTGGTTGAATTGAAAACCATGTTCCTGAGATAGAGAAGATTGTAAATGCTTCTTTGAAAGCACCGACGTCGCCACAGGGACAGTAACGTCTGGAACGCCGGCTAATCACTAATCTAACCGCTTGTTACAACTTGTTTGTACCTCGTTAGATATATTATCATAGTCATTTGAATCTAATATCAGGTTTAACTGTTTGAAAGCTCACAAAGATAAAATAGTGGTACAATTTAATAATATACTGATATTTTTCTCCGCATACAATAATATCTCGATGTACATAATAACTTTCTATAAATTGACCAAATGACTTCAGTTTTTCACATGATGAGCTGAATGAATTTGAGAGACAACGAAAATGTTGGAAAAATTTCGTTTAATTGGAATTCCGAAAAAATAGCTAAAGTTGCTTTTCACAACTTTTTAATTTGAGTCCTTAACGAAATGGTGAAAATTGTGAAAATCGCTAAATACAATAAAAAATTGAAACTAGACTGAAAATCATGGGAAACTGTAATATTCATAGTTTTCAATCGTTTATAACTCATAAGCTGATTAACGAATTTCGATGGTATACTTCAGCATGTATTATAATTTATACGAATCTACGAAACAAATTTTTTAAATTTTCGTTACTGGTCCAAATTAAAAATTTTTTTCCGCGATTTCGACTAAATACAATTTCTCCAAAATTTTCATTACAAGTCACCTAGTAAACTAATTCTTCTAGCTTGGCAGAAAAACTAAAGTCGTTCAGTTCATTTATGAAAAGGGTATTCTGATTTAAAAAGCGTGTCATCAATCACGTGACTAACTGTATGCGAAAATATCCAGACCGAAATGCCACTTATATCGTGTAGAAACACTATTCCTTGATCTCTTAGCGTGAGCACACAACGTCCAGTGACATAGTTCCTTGTTTTTAATTATTTATGAAACTTTTACGAACACGACACAATTATGATCATATTTACATGTTTAATTCACGATACAGTAGAAACTCCATTATCCGTATTGATTAGTAAAACATAAACATTCGGATAATAGCCAACTAGCTGCAGTGCTATATTAAATGTTCATCGATTTTTACAATAAATGGTGTTTCATTTATTCAAACACTTATTCGGATAACGAAGAATTCAGATATCATTGGTTCGCATAATCGAGGTTCTTCTGAATAGTCAATTAACTATGATCCAAATTATATGACGTTTAGTGTCATTTTAATAAAAAAAATGTCAGAAATATGTTAGTAAAATTTTCATAAAAAGATAATTCAAAGTAAAAAAGTTTTCCATGTACACATCGAGACATTAGATATTGTATTTACTGGCTACATGAAAACTGTGTTCCTCTGTTTCGTTTTCAAAACTTGTAAAAACAGAAACACTCGGGAGATGACTAGAAGGCAACAGTATATTAGTGGAATAAAATAATAACGATACTACATTGTTTATCTGCTTAGAGAGTCTGTTATGAGTTCAGCGCATAACAATGAACGAGTTTCATGGGTGTAATGATGTCGACACGATAGCGACCCTGGGGTATAATTTACTAAATTTTCGACGGATAATAATTGCGAGCAGCATACATTTGTTACTCGCAACAACGAATTATCATTCTGAATATTACCGTCAGCCTAACGGTAATAAGCATAATGGCGTGTGTGATTCTTATAAAGTAACTGTGCTGCAATTCTCAACAGAATTTGAAAACGCAACAAATCTGTCTTACGTAAAACACTCTCTTTACAAAACAATGACTTAGAATGAAACGCTAGTTCGATTTTAGGACTACGTGCTTAGGTCTGATATGCATCGGGAGATAACTCTGTCAAAACATTTATAAACCGATTGGTTATCGTAGGTAATATAACCTAATAAACTGATTTGAGATTATTATTTGAAGGAAGGTGATTAAGCTTCTTTTGAAGATGACACAGTTATTAAAAAGTCTATTAGTATGCTTCCGGTAACTAAACTGTTAAGAAGCGTAAGAAATTAAGCAAAACTTGGCGAACTTTGTGACCGGGATTATTAAAGCATGGCTCTGATCAGACAACTAATCTTGAGATTGCGGGTTCGAGTGACGCTGGCGCATTTCCCAGTTCATTCTAAAAGTCTACTCTGTCAGTTGACAGCGTTGGACATTTTGTAAATTAGACTTCTATGTCTATAAGAAATATATTATGTAGATTATCTATTACATTAAATTTTACAAATCCTGTGGAAGTTCGAGTGACTCCTAAAATTGTATACACACTGTAAGATCTGATAACTCACCTAATTCCCCTCCCCTCCTTCAGGTTTAACCGAGTGGTTAACTCTCAGATTTAAAGTCTGTATACAGTTTTGGGACACCCTTTACTTTTAAGCCTGTCTTTTAATTACAACAAAAGCTAAAAGTTTTTATTGGTCGCTGCCTGACCTAAGCAAATGCGTTGAATAAATTGGACCGTTATCTGCAATACATATTTAATGTTCACTTATTTGCCCTTTTCGACTCGAACATTTAGCAGATTAATAACAAACACTTTTTTGATTTACATTTTATTGTTTTATTGTCTTCTTTGCTTTTGTCAACGTTCTTCCCATGTCGTTCTTTTTCGTCATCCATTTTCCCTTCATTTATTCAAAATTAATTCAGCAATGTTTCCTCGACTTTTTGACGAAATATTCCTTTCTTCATTAGTCTTATTATATTTCAAAATATCATGATCAACCATAATTATTCTCCTTTTGGTCCCCCCTTTTTTCTCCCCTTTCTCTTCAGTGTCCAACTTTCTTCTCCACATCTCTTCTCGATTTCTAACCCAACTTTCATAACGCTTCTTTTACCTCGCCCCATTTTCATCATTCTTTTCCCATTCATATCTTTATGTATGGTACGTTTACCTACTCCCCTCTCCTCTCTTCGTTCCTTACTATTCTTCTTAGTCCGAACTGCAGTTTTTCCACCTCCACGTTCAATCGTATCATGTTCTCCCTAACCTCGTCTCTCACTGCCGTTTCCCTATCGTTCTTTGTCTCCAACTTTATTATGTTCTCAGCCCCAAACTTTCTCCTTTTCCGGCCCCTTGATTACTATATTTCTTCCCTCTCCATCTTCCATTATTAGTCTTCATTAAAGATTCCTTAGGCTCGTCTCCCCTTCCTCAGTGCTCACTCGTCCACCTGTTTCCAATCTCGTGCTTTTCATACCTTTAAGATTCCTTTCTATCTCTCTAATTGCTTTCGGCCATCTTTTCTATTCTCTTGGCCCCTTTCACGCCTTCGTTACCACTCTTTTTAGTTCTACTTTCCTCTATTTTTCTACCGCTCCACTACTTCCGCCCGTCTCTTTTTTACTTCTACCTTTACGATCCGTTGCGGCTCCTCCCGACCGGCTCCTTTATCTTCTTCATTTCATCTTCAACTTCTTTTAATCTTTTATCGCTAATCTACTTTTCTCTGATAATCTCCTTAACCTTACGTTTCCTCCTCCTACTATAACTTCTACAGTATCTCCTTCTTTATAGTTTTTTTTTTTTCGAAACTTCCTATGCTTTCTTTCCATTCACTTTACACGTTTCTTAATTCCATCATCTAGCTTCATTCCTTCTCTCTACTCATTCTCATACTTTGCCCAAGACTAAGTCTTTCCATATTCACTCGTTTATTTCCTTCCCACTTCTTCGTTTTCGCTACCAGATGTTCCCGTTCGTACGCCTCCTCCAATCCATTCCATTTTCTCCTTTTCTTCGGCTTCCTAACTTCTTCCGATAACTTTTCCACCCGCATTTCCTTCTCGTCGTCCGCTTTTCTTCGCGCTATTCTCCCCCGCTTGAATCTTCCACACGGTTTCCGTATCTGCTGCTGCTCTTTCGGCTATTTTCTTTCAATTTTCCTGCATACCTCATCATTTTATCTGTCCTCCACGTCTTGTACTGTTTATGCCTTCCTGACCAGCCCTATCAGCAACTAAAAAATATATGTCCTGCGAAACGGAATTGAATAATTTGTGGGAAGACAGAACGATAAATTGCAAATTTAATTAACAGATTACAGAGTGCAATTGAGAATTTCTTAAAACTTAGTGTTGAAAATTATGACAAAAACAAGCGACCGGAAAGACCAAGACGGTTTTGAAGGAGATATTATAGTAAGGTGCAGTGGTGTAAATCCGTACACGGGGTAAATCCGCACTACGCCCTTATTTATTCGAGTATACGTTGCATTGTACCAACTGTAAGGTAGAAATCTTCCTTTGGTTAGTATTCAATAATCAACATAGATGGCTGCCATGTATTCTGCGATTCCCGCGTTTAACTCGTTCGACAAAGTGCATGGTGTTTCCAGGTGCAGAGCAAAGATTGAGTTAAGCATTATAAAACGATAATTTAAGCAATAGTTTACAAATCTATGTGTTTATCTTCGACAGGCACAACGTATAGTAAGGTAAGTTTCCTTTATAGTAATAAAATATATCAGTTCTTTTATATTTTCTGATAAAATAATAGTCTAACCTCACTCAGGAAATATTTGAGCACGGGGCAAATTCGGACTATCCATCGGGGCAAAACCGCACTATAGTACGAATTTACCCAATGTTACATTTGAATTCTTACTTACTCAACTGTTTCATTAAATGGTTTTCGAAAAGGTGGAATTCACCCATTTTCTATGGAGGTGGTGCCCGATTCAGTTTTTGATGTTGCTTCTCTAAAACAGTGCCAGGAAGCAAAACAAACCAAGGCGAATCAAACGTATGAACAAATGATTTAAGAAGCTGTTTCACAGCCTCCTATAATCATTGTGTTATCTCCTGTTGAAGACCAGTTTATAATTGCCGAAAAAAATTCCATTATATTGCCAGGAACATCTGCTGATGTACAATCACCACCTCAATTTTCAACAAGCTCTGCCCAGTTAAGAGAGAACTGCAATGTAAATTTTGAAAATCTCCTGCCTGAAACTATAACATCGAATTTCACGCAAATTGTTAAAAAGAAGAAAAGAGTTGCAAAAGGCGCGGAAGTTATAACTTCGGAAGAAACGAAGTTACGATTGTTTCCTGACAAAAACATCAAGGAAAAAACTATTAATTCTTCTTCTAAAGAAGATGATAATTTATGTAGCATTTGTGAATGCGATTTTCGCTGTTACACTGACAAAAAAGCGCGGATCCAGTGCATTAATTGCATGAACTGGGTTTGTGGAAACTGCAACAAAGGATCAAAAAAAAAAAACAATACGAATGTGAGAGATGTCTTGACGATGATTGAATCAAAATTTGAATTTTTATTTTCATGTTATTTTATTACTAATAATAATTCCGCTTTTGCCCCATAATATAAGGAAATAAGATTCAATCATGTTTAAACAGGTAGCTGCAGTTTTGCCCCAGTTCCGGGGAAGTCCGCCCTAGCAGCAGTGTTTTTAATTTATTAAGAAAATCATAAGTTTCAGAAGATATTTTTAATCCAAATGAATGCAACTTAAAGAATAAACCATGCGCTAAATAAAAACACTAAGATTATTAGGTTTTAGTGGAATAGATAGAAAATACATTAGTTTAAAGTAAGCTTTACAATTTCTGAGTCGGTTTTACCCCACTTCACCTTATTGTATATTTATTACTAACGAAACTAATTGTAAGTTAATCCTTAACGCTAGGTTCCCGGAGCATTGAAAGTGGTTATTTTACATTACTCTATAAAAATAGCAAAAACTTATAGTAACAGGGTGGACAAGCTGAAGGATGATTCCTAAATATATATCTCCTTTGATACGTGTTCATAGCACAATTTGAATGGTATCAACTAAGGGATACTCTGAAAAGAATAATTTTTTGAAGGTCATTTTTTTCAAGGTCACTCACATTTTTTATCAGGAAAACGTATATTTTTCTTTATTGCATTTTGTAGTAGACTAAAACATGCATTTGACTATTACTGGATTGTGACCTTCGGATGACCTTGAACACCAGTAATGTGATAAAATTGATGGAATAGTTTCAAAGTAATGTCCGTGCTGCTCTCTCAATTGTCTTATGTTTATCAACATGAGATTTGATTTATATCTCACTGCGAGCAACCTAATACCTGATACCTACAGAAAGAAATTTGTTGAACAATTCCTAATGGATGCATCATTACAATTTCCAATAGTCGCAAGTGTAGTATTAATGACTATGTGTTCTGTGAATACTCATGTATTCATATGAAACGTGTTGTGCAAAAATCTGTATTCCGAAGAAATAAGAAGACTGTTCGCCGACAAACCAGCAATTCGAAATTCTGTTTACTTCGACATGTTTCGCTGACATCGACATCGTCAAGCGCAAGTATATTTTCAGTATCACTCTCCCAGTCTGCATGCCGTTGACGACGGCTCCGCGAATCTGGAAGTCGCAGGCAATGTAAATTCCGTTACTAATGAAATTCTTAAGAATATTATCGACCGACCGTGCATTAAACTTATGCTGCATATTGTGCCGTTAATGCACCCTTTCGTCTTGAATTTTCACATCGACAACATTCCGTTTCACACGCGGTTACACAATGGAAAATCCTTTTTTTTTTCTTATCATGCTGGTTGGATGAAAATAAAAGCAAGTGGTTTTATAGAGACGCCGCGTCCCTTGAAAGCTGCACGAACTGCTTACAAAGTGAAAAAGTAAAATATGATTTTTTACTGAATCATGTAGATCCAAGTACATAAGATGAAAGCAAACAATTACGTCAAAATTGATTCACATTCGATCTTGTTAATTTCCGGAAAGACTGAATTAGTTTTCTGAAACACTTCACGTTAACACGTGAGACGTACAGGGTGTTTCAAAAATGTTGTATTTCCTTCGAAGGAGTGATTGCCAAAATGTTATCCGCGTAATGATAAGAAGTTATTAAAGAAAAACGCGGACCAATTAGAGCACGGCTACGGTGGACCCTCCGAAATCCGTCCGCTATAGCCGCGTTCCGATTGGTCCGCGTTTTTGGTTAATAACTCCTCAACAAAGCCGCGAAGAATAAATGAAATATTTTTTGAACATCCTGTATACATGCACATATACACGTGATTCTGTAATATAATAAACTGGATTTATATTAAAAAATGTTTACAGTAATCTAGCCAAAACTGTTTATGACAATCAGTATTATAGACGAAGGGATAGCGATTTTCTTATTTCGAAAGGAACATCGTCGTCTTGTATCGAAAGAAAGCTGTATTCATGTTTAATATACAAAAGCTCTACCAAACATATCATCTATACTGCATAGCGTCACTGCCAGAAGTGGGAGTATCGGAAACCACATTCAACAAGGAGGAAACAGGGTGAAACAGGTGGAGTACTTTCCGAAGGGCGTAGTCAGTTTCGAAACATCGCATCACTCCGAGTGTCCCATAAATATTAAAAGGAAAACGCAAAGTCGATGCCAGCCGAAAGACTCGGTTACGAAGCGTTTCTGCAGTAGGTACGGACCATTTTGTTTTGGGGCTGAGGGGAATCGAGAGAACCGAAATGGCGGACGCCATCGGGTGGTGACGGCTAGTTAAGCACATTTCCCTCCTCGAGGAGAAGTTTCGCCGTGCGCGAATGTCGTAGAGAACATCTGCTGCCCGTTTAAAGAGAGAACTCCGAACAGAGTTTCTGCGTCCGAAAGTGACAGGAATAGCAGTAGGAATTCGCTCTTTGCGATACCCCGGGGTGGCTTCATCGCTCAACCTGTTCCCTCTTCTTCACTCGCGACTGTTATTCTCTTCCCCCTTCACTTTCTCGTCTTTTAGCTTTCATAAAAACTGAACGATGATAATTCACTATCCCTCTATTGCTTTCGCAATTGAATTTTTGTGTCAACCAATTAATCGCTGGAAGGGGGCAAGCGTAAAAATATACATAATTTGCATATTCGTTAATCTAACGTGAGATTATCCTGATAAGAGAACATGTTCAGGTTATACAAGTCCATTTTAATCAAACTTATGTAGTTCTTAGAAAAATATTCAACCGATATTTTTGTATTGACCTTCACATTGAAGGGATGAAAACAGTCTTCAAAGATGGAAATGAAAGAGAGATGAAAAAACACCATTTCTGAAGTTTCTTGGACACCGGAGGATCACGGACAGTGAACTCTTTTTTTAATTTGAGCGTTATTTGTTTCAGTAAAATATTAGAAATTTGAATACTCATACTAAAAAATAAATTTGATTACTTATTTTTAAATAATTATTAAATTCATACTGTTTTCTTATCTCGTGTGGAAGCAGGTATTCCGATTTGTTTCGTAGATTGTGGAAATTTTCACGATCAAGCCCAATTGAAGGCAGAGGTCTCTATAAATGAATTTGTTGCAGGGAGACCAATGCACTCTAAATTTTATCTCAAACAAAGCCTCATAATCTCATCAGAATAATCTTGAATAAACAGGGTGTCCCAAAAATTTTGTATTTCCTTGGAGGGAGTGATTCCTGAAGCAACTTGAAGTAACTTTTTCCTTTGCGAAAATGTTCTTCGCAGCTTTGTTAAGGAGTTATTAACACGGGCCAATCAGGGCGCGGCTACAGTGGACGGATTCCACGGAGTGTGATTGGTCCGTGTTTTTCATTAATAACTCCTTCACGAAGCCACGGAGAATATTTCTGCAAAGGAAAAAGTTGTGTCAACTGACCTCAGGAATTACCTATTTCAAGGAAGTGCAACATTTTTGGGACACCTTGTATACCGAGATGGAAAATTTAATACATTCCAGAGGCCAAGTTGACCATGGGTTTGGCCTAGAATAATGGAAAACCGAGCCACAATTTGTCAGCTTGAACAGAACTCGCAAACGCATGAACGTGCCTAGAAGAGTCTCCGGGAACCAAAAACCGATCGACTAATTACTTGCTTCCGTGCGCGCTGCCAATTCCCGAGCATATTTTTAAGAGCGAAACGAGCAGAGAATGTAGTTTAGAGTGGCTGAACCACTCGAGAAGTAAGCGGACGATTAGCCTACACTTCTGCCGGAAAAATGAGAGCTCGATGCCAATATCAAAAGTGGACGAGCCGGATAAATTACACGATCATCTTTCAATCTGTTCATACGGTTTAAGTGCTATGGAGACTCGCATAATTCTATCGACCGGAGAGAATTGGAATTTCTCTGGAGCCCTGGAATAACTGAATCTACTGGGTAACACTTGTTCGCGGTATACAGTTTTATTTTGATATAAGACGATGGCGCGGTACCGGTTTTCGACGTATCTCAGATGAGAGTAACTATTCGGCTTGATTTTGGTCTTGATTGGACCGAAAGTTTATGGGTCCCATAAAGTTGTCCGGGAAACCATAAAGTTGTCGGCTGAGCACCGATATCTTTCGCTGGAAAAAGGATAGAATACGACATACCCTCTCGATCTGACACTAAGCGGTGTCGAGCGGACAACTTCCAAAGAGGAAGAGGGGATAGCGATCGTCGTCTTATATCGAAATATAACTGTAACAAGCAGTCGATGGCATCTGGCGATGGCACCTCATAGTTGACCCTGCCCAGTCAACCGCTTACCTTGCGTATTCAAAAGATTTAGATTATTGTGAACAGAAGAGGCCTCCCTGTTGGAAATCAATTACGAATCCGAGCCTACAGTGGGGACGTCGAAGTCATGAACCACCCACGCAGAGAAATGGACAGAATCCATTCCGCTGGTGCCACCCACCGAAGAGAGCGGTTTCTAAGGATCAGAGGTCGAGATGGGAGCTGTCATGGGATACGTTGCCCTTACAGCAACGTGCAAGGGCAAAGGTCTAGAGTAAAACGTCTCTGATTTAAGAAGAGGACCCCGTTACCTGCAGGACCTTTTGGCATGCGAAACGAATTAATTTCAAAAGTTCGACTATTTTTCATTGCATTTTTTAAGAGTACCTTAACACTTTAAGTGCCAAAAATCAGTGTAATTCAATTAATGAAACCGAAACTAGAAATTTAAAATGTATTATAGGGGATGCTGTCTTAACCCTTCTGAATTCTAAAGATCCTAATAAAATTCGGTTTATCTGGATATATCACAACAAAAATGAATTTCTAAACCTAGACAAAAATCACTGTCACTGTATGTGACTGACGTGGCAGTTAACGTGTTAAAAATACTTTTTCAGAATACCATGCTTAAATTTATTGAAATGGCAAAGTGAACTGCGGATTGTTATGCAAAATCAAAATCGTCTGCATCCGTTGCGAGACACAGAAGCAACATAGACATTTATTTCTTTTCTTAACAAGTTATTTCCCATCCTCCTCGCTATCGTTGGTAAAAACATTATTTTTTTACGTTGAATTTATCCTGATCTTTTAAATTAAAATTACGGAAAGAGAATAAAATTTCGGAATATGCAATTTAAGCATTCGCTAGTTTGCCACTTTTCAAGATAAATTATTTCTTTGGTAGGGACTACAACGACAACCATACCTGATTAAGAATCATCTTGAATAATAATAATAAATTATTTCTTTAGTAGGGGCTACAACGACAACCATACCTGATTAAGAATCATCTTGATCTTTTTGTTTTGGTTCACATTGAGATTTTGAATCATCTACGCCAGCAAGATACGACTTTTAAAGTAGGTGTTCTGTATGACGGAAGAATAGCTAAGAAAGCTAAGAAAGCTAAGAGTAGCTAAGAAGAAGAAAAATACATGAAAATTAATGTCCAATTATTCCCAATTATTGAAATAGAAAAAATACATTCATAAGAAATGGTGGAATTATTTTCTTACTCAAATATCTACCTATTATATTAAAAATCGCGGAGCAACTAGGTAAATTAAATGTTACCATTTTTAAAAGACAACAATTACAATTAAAGAAACGAGATAATCACACCGGTATTCACAGTAAACCTATACAGTAAAGTACCTACACGGGAAATTTAGAAAAATATTATACAACAAACAGTTTGTTAAACTAATATCGGATTTCTTCTTTTAGAGTTATTGAAGTCACAAAACTATTTTCATGACAACTATTTTCTTTATTCGAACACATATCATAATGAAAATCGTTGTTATTATTATAAAGCTAATATATACAGAGTCTACTATAGAGTCTATTATATACAGTGTCTACTCGATAATTGTCCAAAACACGGGTCTGGCCAGGACAATTATCGGATAGAAGAAACTATTCTCTGATCCACTGCCGAACGTAGAAAAGGACAGCGAAGCTCGAGAGGCCTCCGTCCACAAGGAGTGTAAACATAATTCGAATCAGGTGTATCGGCGTGCTCAGCCAATAACAAAACTTCTTTATTTTTCATTATTTTTTATGAGACTTTCACCAATATATTTGTGGGATTTTTCTGATTAAAATGATACCAAACACGGTATAATCCGAACCATATTTACAATAATTTTCCATTAATATCATTGTAATGGGAAGTTACTTCCATCGTACATTACACAAGCAAATATCATCGGAATTATATCATATATATTTGGTACCATTTTCATTAGAAAAATGCCACGAATATGTTGGTGAAAGTCCCATAAAAAAATAATGAAAAATAAAGAAGTATTGTTATTGGATTAGTAGTGGTCTCTTGGTCTCACACCGACATATGCGACCCGTATTATGTTTACACTCCTCGGCAATCGAGGCCTCTCGAGGTTAGCAGCCCCTCGCGGGGTATACCCCGCGGTAGTGGGGATAGTCCTGGGGCAATTATAGGCTAGATATTTGGAACATTTATCGAGTAGAGACTGTATATATCAGCCGCCTTTAAGTTAATCCTAGTATTAAACAGATCATTTTTATTAATTTGAAATTAATATAGAGTTAAAAGCTAACAAGTATTGCGAGTCAGGAAATATCTACAGTACCGTAGAATCTGATACAATGAATTACTGCAGCATATGAATGAATAACAACGCAGGAAGTGGAAGAAGTCCAAAAGACATTCATGAGAAAACTAGAATAATTTTTGATCATTTTTAAGGCTATTTTTACAACCGAATATTGTTGTAATTTTAAATAACAAAGCTGTTTATATTCCATGATGATGTAGAACAAAAGTATACCCAATTAAATAAAAAAAAACTATCGATAAATTCAGAGTATTAAAAAAAGAATCTTGAAGAGACTTTTCATTTGCTTAGTAAGTGCGTAAGTGTCCAGCAGTGGTTCCAAATCGCCAAAACGTGGCTAAAACCAAAAAAGTGAATTTTCTGTTGGAGGTATGTCCGGTTGTTTTATTGGGTACTCTGATAATGACTATATGGAAAATACCAAGGCATGATTTCACCATTCATACTTGCAAAATGATAAGAGTTTAAATATTTGCCTTCAATCGTCACGTAGTTTTTGTGTGCCCTGTCAGAGTGCTCAGTTCAAAGTGAATAATTTTGGAGTGACTATGTTAATTCTAATTCTACAAAGTGGATGCTGTTCCGGAAAGTATATAGAATGTTTATAAGTACTAAAATATTCAAAATAGTTCCTGGTTACGTTGTAAACTTGTAAAATGTATTATGGAAAAGAAGACGTAAAACTTGCTACATTAATATGAAAGATGTAGAGCAAAAGTTGTGGATCTTACAAAATCCTGCTAAGATTCTTGTTCAGGCCTGTAGATGCTATTCCTATCTTTCAGTGTTTCAAAAAATTAGCTGCCGATAGGTGGCGCCGTCTTTGTAAAATCATATTTTATAATACAAGCATAATTTCTCGATAGCTATTAAAGATACGAAAAAATTATACATATAAATGTTATGTCGTTTTGGATGTGCTTATTAATAGTTTTGATGTAATTTTTTAAACTAATACACAAAGGTCATATGAAGGTCGCATTTGTTTTTTTTTTTGCAAGAAACCACATATTTTTTGTAGAACTACTTGGTCCAACTCATTATTTTTTAAAAATCAGCTACTTACATGAAAAAATTGTTAGTTCAAAAAATAAATTGATTAATTTATAATGTCCGTTTGTTATGTCGAGATCTTATGGCTACTACTGTGCGCACCTCGGGACAAACGAAAAAAATACATGGTCAAGTGCAATGTAGTTGTTGTTGTTGTATGTAGTTGTTGTTTGTTGTGTTGTATGTTGTTGTTGTAGTTGTTCTTGTTATTGTTCATGTAGTTGTAGGTTTTTATTTATACGTATGTCTAACTGCACAGAGTTATATTTAGCAAAAACTTTATGACCTTACATCTCGACAACTAATTGTTTTTGCAACATACGGTTCCCTTCAAAATTTTTTTTTCTCTATGAATAGGTGTTGATGAAAAAAAAATTTTTAACGACAATTTTATTTGTTATAAACACTGTTTATTAAAGTCGTACAGTTATCCAGAAACCTGATTATTTTTTCATTTTATCTATTACCTCTATTTAAGGCGTGTATCTCAGCGGCTCATTAATTGCTGTTGAACATTGACATTTTTAATCCATTTTTAATCCAAAAGTCCAAAGACTTTTTAATCCATCAATAAAGTTTTCACGAAGTCACCGAAAAATATCTACCTAAGAATAACTGGGGCAGATACAGACTTTTTGGCGCTTGATTGATAGTTGCCCCTGCAGCTTTTGAATATTCATAAATCCGGGAGCTTGAATATTTATACAAGTAATTTTATTGAAATGAAGAATTGAAGTACCTCTGTTACATAGTTTCAGAAGGCACAATTTACAAAATGGTTCAGTGCCCTGCTATAGTGAAAAATTGGAAACCTCTGAAAAATAGTTTTAGAACATCACTCATTATTTGTTACTGAAAATGATTTACATTTTGACGTAACTAGTCTGCTGATGTTATGAATTTATGACAAAAACGGGTAAATCAAATTCAAAACAGTAAGAATAAAATTCTTAAAACTACCGTTGTATTTATTTACGATTTATTAAAATGGTTTAGAAGAAAAATTAATGTATCTCCTGCATCTCACAATAAATGAACATAATTGTTATCTCCCATAAAAATCAGCAGTCATGTTTTTTATCGAAATATGAAGGTGATTTTGAGTTTTCGGATCATAATGTGTAATGTTTTAGTTTGAGATTCTAAATAATATTGAATGCTGAGTAAATACTACTAAAGCGTAGAGAGTTAAAAATGAATAATCATCTAGATAGGTACAGCACAAAAAAAAAATTTAACAATAAAATTAAAAATATTAATCTGATCTTTTGACATGGTTAGTCGTAATTATAGATTTACAAATATATTAAACACTACTTGCTCAAGTGTCTACTAAAACCAATTTTAGTCTGGAATTTTTTAAAAAGGAATTTCCGCTTTTAGAAGTTGATGTATAATAATAAATGTATTTACGTAAAACTGAAATAAATCACATCTGAAGTTCCCGATGCTTAACGAAAAAAGGAAAGAAAGAAATTCTCGTGGAGCCATTTGTTCTAGAGCTAGAATTGGAAGGTCGGCAATGTGGATGTCACGCAACACAAATGGCGGTTCGCGCCGCCTTTTCTTCGCTCGTGCACGCTTAATGTGCATAATTTTTTTAACACGAGGTATAATTTCGACATGATAAAGCGTTGCCCGTATTGTTCTTCAGACGTAATATAGTACCGTAGACGTAGATAGCTTGTACGTGTGGGTATTCGTGCCATGCAATATTACTGATATGGTTGAACTTTTAATATACAGGAAAACTATCAATTTACTAATCGCGATTAACAAAATAGTATAGAACCTGTACACTTCGGTATACTTTTCTAGGTAGACTATAGATTTTATGTTTTCATAAGCGATTGTCCAAAACTTACAAGAGAAATGATCGAACCCGTAAATTTAAAAAATTACGAAACTGCTCTCAAGTAGAGTAAGTTACACCTTATAGACCCCTATTTATATTTAAATTATGCCTAATAGACTCTTAAATATTTTCTTTTTCGTGAAATATATCGAGAACAACAAATGATATTAAAAAATAGTTAAAACAAAAGATTCATGGTATTATTGTGTCTACCGAACTGTTTAAAAAGAAATTTTTTAAAATGTATTTTCTTTTTTTTTTTATAAACCGGGCACCTTTCCACGAAAAAAAGAATAGAGTTGTAATTTTTTTAATTAACGGGTTCGATAACTTTCCTTGTTAGTATGTATTTTAAAAGATGTGAAGGAGTTTTATATGGTTTTTACTAGTATTTGAACGTAACAGACACGGTAGCGCAGCGAACGAGTTCTTTTTTACCTTTATCCTCCGTAAAATAGCCTACAAAAAAACCTATATATCTGCATAAATATTCACAGCTTGTTATATGGTTATTATTTCAGAGAATTTTTAAAGTGAAGCTCATGTTATACTCGATGAAATCGTGGATCTAATTCTTCGTGACTAGCAGAGTTTGCACCGCGGTGACGTCTGACAGTACGAACGACCAGAATTTGTTTCCACAAAACTCAATTACTATTAGGTTATTACAAATTCCATTAATCGAAATAATTTTCATCGACATCAATGCACTTCTTCCATCGTGATACAGATGCCCCAATGTCTTTCTGGTGCAAATCTAATAAATGTGAGGCAATAAAATCATCAAATGCAGTTTTCACAGCACATTCTTTTTTGAATATTTTTCCATCCAAAAAGCCATCTAGGCGCTTGAAAAAAATGGTAATCAGTAAGTGACAGGTCAGGCGAATAAGGAGAGTGAGGGAGAACTTCATACTTCAACTCTGCTAATTTTTTTACAGTTTGTTTCGCAATATGTGGCCGAGCATTATCGTGAAGCAATAATGCACCACGTCTATTGACTAATGTCGGCTATTGAACACGCAGGTTTTCGTACATTATATCAATTTCCTGACAGTATTTATCAGTGACAGGAGATTCGGGATAATAAAACAAATGTATTATTACCACACTTTGATTAACTATATTAATGTTCAAGTATACATGTGTGTCACACGACAGCGTGCAGGAGACTGCCTTCATCTGAACAAAAAAAAACAAATGAAGCGTTACCATACGCGACGCGCACGCACCATCAACTGCACACTAGGTACATGTCGATAATATATAGTGCATGTATAGTGCAGATCGTCTTACATTTTCTTACAATCAGCATTTATGGTTTCGCCTTTTTTTTTTAAATGAGTAATGTACAACACCCTTTGCTGACCGTCATACAGACACCAATGTCTTATATGGATGAAGGTTCGGTTTCCGCATATGTTTTAGAGTTTTATCTGCGTTTAGCCACTGTGCAGAACGTCGTCGATTGTCGTAGAGAATGCATATTTCGTTACAGGTAATTATCCTGTTTAATATGCCTTCATTATTCTGTCGAAAAAGTAATGAAGAACTGACCTCCAGACGGCACATCTTGTTTCTTTCAGTGAGTTTATGTGGGACCCATTTATCTAACTTTTTTACTTTTCCCAAAGCCTTCAGATGTCGGGAGACAGTTGCATAGTGTATATTGGTTCTCTCCGCGATTTCCGGGCAGTTACACGTGAGTCCCTTTCACCTATCTCTTTTAAACCTGAATCTTTAATAGCTGCTGGCTTATGACCACGAGGATTTTCCAGATTTGTATCACCAGAACGAAATTTTTCAAACTAACGCCCTATGATCCGATCACTTGCTATAATACCTTTACTAATAGCAGCATTTATGTTTTTCGCTGCTTCAGACGCAGTATGTCCAAGTTTGAACTCGTACAAGTAAATTATACGAATTTCCTTTTTATCCATGGCGAAGGAAAATCGATTTTGAATCACGTATATTGTTAGACTTTATTGAAATATGTAGTGGAATTCTACGATATTGCGTATACAGTGTTAAGGATATGAATAGTTGAGTACATACAACTCTATGACTAAAATACACTGAAATGGCTTTTTAGAAAAATGTGACGACGCGCTAGCTTGACGGTTTCCTTGTGACTGACTGCAGTCCTCGCTTTTTCTTTACGGCAAGGGTCGCTTATACCTAAGGACTGTAAACCGTCCCTTAAACCTACGGTTATGGAAGTGGCAATCGTTGCACACCAACAAATATCAATAAACTTATACATCCTATTTTTACCACAGACTATAACACCCTATTTAATATTCCACCTAGTGATGTTTATTTAGGTCAATCATTACAAGATTCTTCCGACCCTAATGTTCCGTTACGAGATTTTATTGAATCCAACCCACCGAATACGGTTGCAATCTATACCGATGGCAGTGTAACAGAAAACTCCAAATTAGTAGGTGCCGCAATATACTGCCCACAACTAAATATCTCCCAAAAATTTAGCTTAGACAAACACGCATCAATTTTCATAGCAGAGTGCTACGCCATTAGCCGTGTACTGGATATTGACAATTTATATAGTAATCCTACAAACTTTCTCATCTTCACCGACTCGCAAAGTACAGTCAAATCACTACAGAAGCCAACCTTCAAATATAGTATCAGTGACCATACATCATTGAAATTAAAACTAAATACTCTACGTTTATATTAAACAACAAAGACCAGAATTTGATTAAGTTTATCTGGATACCAGCACATGTAGGAATTATCGGTAACGAGGAAGTAGACTCACTTGCGAAAGAAGCGACCAAAGAAAGTCCTCCGCCAGATATCAAGGCTTCAATCGCTGACCTAACCAGAGACCTCAAAATTCAAGCAAGATTGTCCACTAACGTCCCTAATCAAAAAGAAAGGTCTAGTCAAAGATGCGAACTACGTTAGATTTTATCACAAGGACAAAGGCAAGCCATGGTACACTGGTCTTGTGCTCTCCAGAGATTTTCTGGTTTTTGTTAATAGATGTCGAGCCAATCACTATAATTTAAACGGTTCATTGGCAAGGGTTAACTTTATAGCTATCAGTGCTTGCCAATGCGGAGCAGAACTCCAAGACCTAAATCATGTTATATGGCAATGCCCAGACTATGAAAACGAACGTAATATATTGGAAACAAAGCTCCTCAAAGGCAAATACTGTTTCCCTCTTTGTATTAGTTCCTTCTTATGTAAACCTGATATAAAAGGTCTGAAAATAATTTATAATTTCCTTAAACAATGTTCCGTTAGAATTTATAAAGAATGTAAACCTATTTAATGTAAGCCAAGTGTAATAATACTGTACTTGCTATATAAACCACTTGGTTCAAAGCAATAAATAAATAAACTTATACACGCAAATTCATGTACGAGATATGTACTTTTCATATTGTACAACTTCAACGCCATCTGCCGTGGAAAAACTAAACTACACAGACGAGAAGTTTCAAATATGGAAAACGGTCATTTCAATTGCAACAACCTAATACTTGTCCGAGAAAGTTCATACACGAATGTTCGTACGAACTAAACGACATAATGGTCTTAGCTAATTGAAATTCATGATGGTCGTGAGAATCCGAACTTGATGGATCGAAAATTCACTAAAATATACTCTCGAAAACTTGTTGAAGCTATTCTGCTACTAAACTTTTGGACGCTTAATAAAAGGCTTCTCATAAAATCGATACATGAACTACTGCATAAACTAACAACACCTAAAAAAGATACTGTAAACTTTAAACGTATAAATTAGTAACTCCATCAAGAACCTCCCAGGAAGCAGATGATTAATTGTAAGAAGAACAAAGCCAACAAATCTGCACGTTAAGGTATAAAAAATTATTATTTTTAAAATTGGAAGCACACAGTTAAAAAAATAAAAAATCGCTATTTTTAACCAATTTTAAAAATGTTAACAACCATAACGAGTTGCTAAAACTGTAAAAATATAAACTTAGTATCTCGTAACTACTACAAGGAATTTTTTTCTTTTTTAAAATTTGGTTTCAAAGCTAAATATTTTGGAAAAATACATGGATGTGTATTCTAATAGCTAAGATATGCCCGACATTTTTTTAGAATTTTCGATTGAAGAGTATAAGATTACGGAAAATCCTGATTTTCTTTATCATCCCACTACTGTCCCCCATGTCGACATATAGGGTTAAAAATTGGCACAAAGTATTTTTTTGGATAAGCTATCGAATGACCTGTTGTAAATTCCATTTGTTTTGGGGGAACTTTTGACCTCCTTATCCGGCTACACTCTTTATTGTGGTCTTGATGAGGCCATTGATAAATCATACTGATAAAAACGATCAATAAGCAGGTGTATCTTCGAAGCACATTAATCAGGGACGTCAAAAGTTTAGACGAAAGTTACTCAAAAATTGTAAAATCTCTTGAAATATTCTTTTCAAAACATTCGTCCCCTAAGTTTCCAAATATTTCTATTCTTATAGCCTAAAAATATACCATGAAGAACGAGGGGGAGAAGCAAGTCGAGCGAATTTCAATTTGAATATAAATGTGGCATAAAAAGAAATTCGCATCTAATGAGAATTTATGGAGAAGCTAAAAGGGAATTTAAAACTGGCACGAGGTAATTCTGCGAAGTTTAAATAATCCATTACAATCAAAGGAAAGTTTATCGGAGTCAAAATTAAATTTGAAACAATGTAATTCCGCAGTGAAACACGGGTATTAAGCTGGATTCTGACAAAGATTAGAAGCAAACTGAATATAATAAATTGTGTACAAACATACTTTTAATCTACAGGGCGATTCAGCTAAGCGTACCACCTAAATCATTTGTGAAGTATTTGGTATATGAAAACATTTTTGACACGAAAGTTGTATGATTTCAGGAGTAGCATATAATGTAATAATTAGTTTTTTTTATTTTGCTTTTTTATTTGTAAAGAATACTAGCTATTAGTATTTCATCCCATATATCTTAATAGTTTTTTATTCAGGTATCAATTCTCTCTTCAACAGCAAGATTCAAATTTACCCTTTACAGTAAAGAAACTCAAAGTGACCATCATATCTCGATAAAAAAGCAAAACAGAAAAAAAACGATCTGTATAATAAAACTGTTTTGTCCGAAAGGCCTCGTAAGATTTTCGAACTTTCTTTAGTGTCTCTAACAATAACGTTTGTTCCATCTTAAGCGAAGGGACGAGGTGTCCCTTTGGCATGGGAGAAGGCGACAGTAAGGTAACTTCATGAATAGATTCAGTTACAGATTTTATCGCGCGAACCTGAATAACGCTATCGCGATTATTAGAACAGACGTCGCTGTTTGTAGCACGTGAATCGGAAATTACAATTACGATTTACTGCAAATGATTAAAGATTGAAATCGTACGTGGCATTCGACTATTATAATTAGACTATGATTCAGATTATTTAAGTTTTTGTATACTAGGAACATTACACTTATCTCTAACAAGGTAGTTATTAATAATAATAATAAACGATTTAATATGCATGCAATCAACCCTCGCACTATAACAACGAGTCGGACTCGTGATGAGGATTTCGAACAGAATCTACTAAATCTATAAATTATTAATTTCCGTGAAACGGAAATAGCATTCTATTTTGTTGTAGTCGATATACAGGGTGTCCCGGTATTGATGGTACAGCCGTGGAGGAGGTGATTGTACATGAGACAATAATTCGAAAATGCGGAATAAATTTTTTTCGTTTGAGGCTTTGTTTTCGAGAAAACCGACTTTGAAGATCCGTTAAGTTTGGTTTAGTCACCAATGATAATTAATCGCTAATTGAATTTTTCTGACAATCTTACGCGGGAAATACGAACGAATAAAATGTTAACCAATATGTGAAGAAAATTATAATTATACGTTAATATCGTCAGATTTAAGAATTAGAATTCCGCAGTTTATTGAGAAGTAGAGGAGTCTTGAAATTGAATTTTGAAAAGAATGAACAATATCAGTATTATTCAGTCTAACAAAAATGTTCAAGAAACCGAATATCCTTTTAGAAATCAAATTCAGAATTCAAGACTCCTCAAGTAATTATAGGACTATTAAAACACTGAAAGGTCACTCACCGAAAAGAAACAAAACACAACCATAACCACTGGAAGCCCAAGAGTTCCGCTGAGGCCGATCCGAACGTGGAAACAGTAAATTATCGTTGTACGTCAGTTCCAATCTCACGTTTCCAAGTCAGTGGAACACCTCACACCACTGCGGTGTGTGGCCGAATCTCGAGAGCCGTCGCGGCCAGAACATTGTCGGCTATATCGGTGTGAGATCAGAAGACCACTACCAATCCAATTACAAAACTTCTTTATTTTTCGTTATTTTTTTATGAAACTTTTACCAACATATTCGTGGCATTTTTCTGATTAAAAGGAAACCAAATATGGCATAATTCTGATGATATTTACGTGTGTAATGAACGATGAAAGTTACTTCCCATTACAATTACATTAACGGAAAATTAGTGTAAATGTGATCCGAATTATATCGCGTTTAGTATCATTTTAATCAGAATAATGCCACAAATATATTGGTGAAAGTCTCATAAAAAAATAATTAATAATAAAGAAGTTAAATTTTTCATTTAAAGGCCTGCGCTCACGCGGGCTTTGATCTGTGCCGGCGGCCGCGATTCTTCGCGGCTCTTTCCTTCCCATATGCTGTCCTTCTCTGTGTTCGAAACTTTTATCGTTTGTTACACAAGTAAATATCATCGGAATTATATCATATTTGGTTTCATTTTAATCAGAAAAATTCCATGAACATATTAATAAAAGTTTCATAAAAAAAAACGAAAAATAAAGAAATTTTGTAATTGGATTGGTAGTGGTCTTCTGATCTCACACCGATATAGCCGACAATGTGTGGCCCACTCCTCGGCGACGACGGTTCTCGAGTTTCGCTGTCCGCTTCTCCGTGCAACATTATATCGGAGACGGATATTCTCTCCGTTTGAATGTCAGTCATTTTGGTATGCCATAGGTTCTTTATGACTTTCACGCGGGATGACTCTTAGGTTTCCAGCGTGCCCTGTGTATTCAAATGGGGCGCTCGGCGATTACGACCGATTCGTATGAGTGTCAAAACGGCGGTAGCGACATACAACGATAATTTACTGTACACTTCAAACGACGAAACATGACCGACGAAGAGCGTAGAGTGGTCACCCTTGCGAGAAGGGACTATCCCGCACTGACCTTCTTGAAGAGACTGACTGACGAAGAAGATGGGAGCGAAATGGTGAGCGAAGATTCATACAAAGAAATCGATAAGTAACTAGCTGACCACAGACTTCTTAGAAGAATTGCAGATATCCAAATTGAAAACATCAGCTTACTAGATGATCACAGACTAGGAAGAGCGATTATTAAGAACTATAAAACAATAGAAAATTTCGAGAAATAGTCAACCAGGATTATAAAAAGAGCAGCTTCCCATCAGGACCAGTCAGTTCAGTGCAGTTTTACCACCAATAATTAAAACCACCAGTGAAGTGAAAAGTGACCTTTCAGGAATTAGCCACATCTAGCAAACGTGAATTGCATTAATTATAATAAATTTTGTATCCATCCGGCATATATAGCCCAAAAAAAATTACATTTTAACTATCTCTAGACTTCTACTTCTCTCTATTTCAAAATTTATCTAATAATTACTATTAACGTAGATGCCAATAACTAAGAAATCCTTAAGAAACAAAAGGCGACTGCAAAGAGTTAGGCTCTACAAATCCCTGTACGAGGAGGCAAAACAATTAGCCGTTTTCTTCTCCATCTGAAGATGAAGAATGTTAGATTTAATCCTAACATAAAGTCTCTGAACTTTTATACTTGTATATATACAATTTTTTGTTTTTGAATAAACAAAAGATTAAATTTACATTATTAGACTGTTTTCACTGTTTCCCTGATTCTCAATCCCCCGAACCGAAGCCGTTGAATGCAGGTAGGTTCTAAACTGCGTCTAGTATCATCCAAAAGCACTCACCCTTCCTGGGACGTAACACTAGCATTAGTAAGAAGTAGATTTGGTAGGTCATGATCAAACACGTCAGACGATAGCCCGCGTGTTCTCCTTTTCAAACTCCATTTTCTCGAATACAAGGCGCCAAATGAAAACAGTTCATTCCATATTTTTTACTTACTTTCTCATTTAGAATCACCCCCTCCACGGTTGTACCAACAATACCGGTACACCCTGTATAGACATTGGAGAATGTACAAGCATATAATAAATAAAAATTTTCTTTTTCTTCTAAGAAGTTATGGACGATAAAGAATTTGTAATCCCTGTAACCGTGAAATAAGTCGTAGGGCAAGGGGTTTAGTTCAATATTTTTAAATTTTATTTTTTTAACTATATGCCCCCACTTTGAAAAATCTGAAAAATTATATGTTTTCAACCTCAACGAGATGTTAAAACTGTAAAAATATCAACTCCTTTTTTAAAATGCAGTTTCAAAGCTAAAAATTCTGAAAAATATCATGGATGTGCATTCTAATAGCTAAAATATGCCTGATTTTTTCTGAATTTTCAATGGAAGAGGATGACAGAAATTACGGAAAAACCTGATTATCTTTGTCACCCCATTACTAGCCACATATCGACATATAGGGTTGAAAATTGGCACAAAGTATTTTCTTTGGATAAGCTATCGAATGACCTATTGGAAATTCGATTTCGTTTGGGGGCACTTTTGACCTCCTTATCCGATCACACCCTTTGTCGTAGTGAACGTTAATCGTTTCGTATCCTAAAATTTCTAATGAAACTCGGTTTATTCGAATGCGTCAAAATTAAAATGAGTTTGTATACCTATTCAAAAATTAGTGTTATATGTGACGGACGTGGCAGTTAATACATTAATGTTGTTTTGGGGCTTATTATTCATTTTCAAACTCAAAAATGGAACAATAAATATGGGACAACGTGAAAAGTAACACTAAACATACCGAGCCTTAAAAGTAACTGATACATGTTGTCTTATAAAAATGACAAGATTGAATTTATTTAAATTTTGTGCGGTTCATATTATAATATAAGCTCTACTAAATATATTTATGTAATAATTTCCCACGGAAGCATCTTTATAATTTCAGTAGTTGTAAAATAAAAAATCTGGAACCGATCATTTTGACCGGCGGTGGTAGGTTAGTGTTATCGGTAACAGGGTCTTACATATTTAGCGATCCAAAAGAGAAGTTGATGAAAGAAATCAGTCTTCTTTAACGAAATCTCTCGTTGACTTTCCTCCGGCACAATATTAATTAGAGCAGACTCAAGTTCGTCAATGAATACAGTGGCAATCAGCACTAGCTTAACAAGATACAGTGTCGATACAATGTCAATTGGAACACTCTCGAGTTAGTTAATCTGCCCAGCATGATTCAAGGCACTCTCAGAACATTATCAATCAGTTCACAAGTTCAGTTAGAGGAATCCTGTCTCAATCAGGATTACTTTCGTCGAGACAGTTAGCATACAATGATTTAGGATTACTAGATTATGTATTGACTGGTAACTAAATTGTTTCGAAGTCGAATAGTGTTTCGGGCAATAGATCGGGCACCCCATCGAGCAATATTCTAAATGCAGCCGCGATCACAACGAATCCCTTGGGCTTGACAATACTTTTCCAGGCTGTAATGGATGGTCTACGACAATCAAGATCTTTTTTACATAGGTAGGAGCTGTTTCATCGATTACTCGTGTGAGAATCTTGATTTTTTTTCTTAATCTTCGTTAATCATCGCTGGGCTGTGAATTTTATGCGGATTTATGTAAAAAATAAGTAGACGAAATACAATACTGAATTAGGAACATTGTGATATTATTTCCTGCTCGTTACAATTATTAGAAGAAGTGATATATTGTCATTTAACTGTTACTTCTTGTGATTAACCCACAGACAATTTTTGCACAGCATTGCTCTGCATTTTTATTTTATTAATTTGCGAAAAATTGGCGACTGTGAAGGTATGCTATTCATTTATTTATGTAATACTTTTTACTAACGACTCGGTAATTGATTACATATTAAAATGTAATGTAAATCAAATATAATACATGGTTTTATTCGTGTTAGATAACACAACTTAAAAGCTACCATGTATAAAAAATTCGTGGTGACCTTGAAAATTCCCGAAAAAAGAGTTGACAAGAAATGCACTATAATCCCCCCCCCCCTCCCCCCCCCCCCCCTGAACCGTGGTACAATCGATAACAAAATGTTCGATCTGCCAATAACAGAGAAATCTAAACTCTGATCACGTTCCGTAGTCCACCCTGTACATATATCTTCTTTCATGTTTCATTTAACTGTCCGTGGCTACCGGACTTTCCCCTAATAATTATTCGCGCTCGTTCAGTGCCTGAACAATCGCACCAATGTAAAGGCAATATCCCGGAAGTGACAAGCATGATTTCGGACGGATGCCACGACATATCATCCGGGGAAATGAAGTACAATCGAGAAAAGAAAAAAAAAGAAAGGAAGAAAGAAGAAAACTAGACGGACACCGGCGCATTCGAAGTCTCGCAGTCCACGGGAAAACAAAGAAAACCGTTCGTATCCACGACACGCTTCGGAGCCTGCACCACGAGTCAGAATGCCCTTTGCTGAATTTCCCCCGAGAAAATCACCTTACCCTCCAGCCTCAATCCTTGTTCCTGTAGACAGGAATGAAATATCTATTTGCATACGAGCCGAGATCGTGCTGCAGTCTCCGAACTCCCTGCACGGTAAATAACGATCTGAAATTCGCGCTGCGCAATCGATGATGGCAACCTCATCCTACAAACTTTTCGTTTCCGGTACCCTCTGCCGAACGAAACTATGTAGAAAGGAAACGTTCGACTGCGACAGTGCTCGACAACTTTCGACAAAACAACGGGACGAAAGGAGATTCTTTGTTTCACTCTTCCCCGTCGTATTTAACCTCTTACAATTAGCGCACACACCCGAGCTAAGTCGGGTTTAAGAAAACGATTTTTTTCCGCGCGCCCGAGTTAACTCGTGAGACCTGGAGTTTTGGTTTTCTATATAAATACAAGCGAATATACTCGTTAGACAGTGTTGTGCTTATTTCCTCTCACACGAAAAAAGTTAAGCGAAGTAGGTGCAATTACCTAAGTCTTTTTTGCATGAAACATTTTTTTGTGAATTTTTTTCAAGATTTGTTAATGTTCTCTTGTAGTTCAAGAAAATAGAGAATAAAAAATTTGGTGGAAAACGACCGCTTTTGAATTTTTAATTGGTGCGTTAAGGGGTTAACGAACATCCAAATTGACGGAGCGAAGAACTTGGTGCACAAAACTGGGCGCCGCACAGTGGTGCCAAGGCGGCAAGAAATCCATTTTATAAATTTTCGATTTTTATAAAAAAAAATTATTTTTGTATAGCCTAATAGTGCGTGCATGATGTGCCAAAGT
>CM052123.1:1267222-1284798 GCA_028454245.1 Halictus quadricinctus
TTTTTTTAATAGGTCTCAACCGATTCAAGAGTATAGAATCCCGTTGCGGTAGTAACGACATATAATTTTTATAAACGCTGTACAATTTCAAACAAGAGAATAGTCTGTAAAAAAAAAACAAAAAAATTTTTTTTGAATGAATCTATCAGAGATTTGAAGTTCGAATCTTTCCCTTTACAACGATTGGTTCTAACTTAAGCTACGATATTTTTTGCCGTGTAAGGCCTTCATGGTGTGCTTCACTTATATTATGGCAAAAGACATAATCGGAGATCAAGTTTTAAGCATTTAAGCATTGAAAAATATTTCAATGTTTCCACAGAGGTTTCAAGAGGAGTTCTAGAGATCGTTTCTAGAGAAATCTATAGGCAGCACTATACGCAGATTGAGTGCAGCGATCACTAATAGTCTCACTAAGTCAAACTGTAATTAAATTGGCATGTCGAGGGAACGCAGTGCGGCGTGTCTATCGTAATATTATTTCGTAATTAATGAAGACGTCTGCCTTATCAGCGTACCTCAACGTTGAGGCATACTTGTAGATCGCTACGACACTGGTAAACCGATTAATTAACTCGAGGATTTATCGGAGACACGATCCGAGTTTGGAAGAGACGAATATAACTTCGGATAAATCAATAGAAAAGAGAATAGAATAGGTTCTTTTGGCATATCGATGGAAATCTATCCTACTTCCCGAGATGGACAGCTTTATCTGCCTCAATTCCTCCTTCCATCTTTCCCACCGAACGTAATTTCGTTAATTTTCTACCCTTTTTAAAGCGTCTGCTTCTTCACATAAAGGTTATTGCAGCACAATTATTTTCGTAATTAGTTAACACCACTATTACATTTACTTGCAGTTAGGAAAAACAACAAAATTAATTAAACATATAGGTATACTTTATGAAGAATTTCGTCAGTTATATTATGATAATTAAACTCAACACTACAGGTACAAGCACTTGCAATACAAGTATTTTGAATGCAAACTGCATTCAAACATGCTGTTATTCGAGTTGAAAACAAATTAGTCGTACCCCTGTTAGACGCTCTTAAATAAAAGAACACTTTATAATAAAATAATAAATACAGGTTATAATTAAAATTTTGAAAAAAATGTTTGTCTCAGAACTTGCATGTACAGGGTGTAACAAAATTTAGTGTCACGGTCTTGGCAGATGGTTCTACACTAGGGACGGGCACGGATGCCTGCCGCAGGCAAAACGCGAGAGGCCAACGTCTCTTTCGTGCAGCACGCACCTTCGCTGTAGTGTCACCAGATCGAGAAAATCGAGGGGAATACAGTAAATTATCATTGTGTGTCGCTTCCGCCGTTCTTTTCACTGACACTCATACGAATCGGTGGTAATCGCCGAACGCCCCATTTGAAATACACAGGGCACGCTGGAAACCTAAGAGTCATCCCGCGTGAAAGTCATAAGGAACCTATGGCATACCAAAATGACTGACATTCAAACGGAGAGAATATCCGTCTCCGATATAATATTGCACGGAGAAACGGACAGCGAAACTCGAGAACCGTCGTCGCCGAGGAGTGGGCTACACATTGTCGGCTATATCGGTGTGAGATCAGAAGACCACTACTAATCCAATTACAAAACTTCTTTATTTTTCGTTATTTTTTTATGAAACTTTTATTAATATATTCGTGGCATTTTTCTGATTAAAAGGAAACCAAATATGATATAATTTCCAAATCTAGTAATACGAATATCTGAGTAATTACTCGCTTTAATCATAATTTGAATTCATATATTATATATAAAATTTTAATGCATCGACTTGTTTTAATAGACGAATAAAATTAAATTAAAATTCAGCTTCTCAACACTAAACCTACCGAGCCTTAAAAGCAACTAATACATGTTGTCTTATAAAAATGACGAGATTGAGGTTATTTGGATTTCGTGCGGTTCGTATTATAATATAAAAAAAAAATATATATATTTATAAATATATTTATAAATCATAAATATATTATAAATATATAATAAAATATATATTAAAAAAAATAAATAAATAAAAAAAAATATATAAAAAAAAATAAATAAAATATATAAAAAAAAAATCTCTCCTAAATATATTTATTAATCATTTCCCACGAAAGCACCTTTACAATATCAGTAATTGTAAAATAAAAAATCGGAGAAAGCGGTGGTAGATTTAGTGTTAAAGATCCACTGCAATAATTGAGTGTTCATAGTTGAGTGAAAATAAGCGTAAAACTGCCAAAAATAGCAATACAAATCGATATGGCATAATTTTTACAAAAACATAAAATTGTTAGAAATATCTAAATATTTAACACTATCTAACAAATATTAAATTTTTTACAATACCAATATTCTTTTCAAATTGTTTATGCAGACATTTGGTAAATTGTTATATCTAAAAGGGGTAGCACGTAGACGGCGTCTCTGTTTGTATAACGTCATAGTTAAGATCTATTGATCTGAGCTATTTGTATTTACATAAAGGGTTAAGTAAATGAAGTTGAAAGCTGTGATTGCGAAAGGCAGTACTGTCATCAAAATATGACCGATCGAAAGACCAACCATAAACCGTAACAATAGTAAACGATTTGACTTGTTTGACTTTGCAACGAAACTGTCCCTTGAGTGTCAACAATTATTGCAGCAGGATTTGCGATACAGCTGAGGATTCAGAATTCGAAATGGAAATCTTAAAGGACGCTCGTCTCCGACTTTTCGCGACCAGATGTGCGTTTCGTGATTAGTTAGAAGAGCCGTGAGTGTTTCGAGTAACCATCGATATATCATAAAGGATCCCGCAGCTCAAAACAAAATATTTGCTGCCGCTGCGAATAGTTTACGTTGGTCTGCGGGATCCTTTAAACCAGAAGTTGGAAACGGTAACCTTGCAGTTAGGAATAGTTTCTCAGAGACGCCGCGCCGTACGACGGAGTAGCAGAACACCGGAGAAAGTCCGCGAAATTGCCGAGTTACCGTCCATACCCATGCCAGAGGGTTGCTGTAACCCATTCCTTCAAAATGGAACAGGCCTCAGACGCACTGGAAAGGAACCACGGTCCCTCGGATATTTTTACATTAATCTTACACTCCACGACCATACAAAAGTATTATCTCCGCAACTGTCGCAAAGGTCTCTACCGTAACTGACAAAATTTTTTCCCCATCACTGGGTGATCCCCCTTGGAAATAGTCAAGCTCTAAACACGCTCGACGACTGAGCCAGCGAGGGGTCGAGTATCGACGAGACTCATACTAATGCAAGCAAAGCAAAAGATTGCAACTTTTATAGTTTCTTATTTTTCTCATGAAACTTTGACCATCGTATTCGCCTCGTTTTTCTAATTAAAATTACACCAAACACGATATAGTTACGATCATAAATACTTATGTAACAAGCAAAGTTACAAATTCGTGCACCTCTACCGTAAATGTGAAGTACGAAACATTAATCGCTTGTTACACAAGAAATTATGATCGTAATTGTATCGTGCTTGGTGTTATTTTAATCAGAAAAACAAGACGAATATAATGGTACAAGTTTAGTTGACGAAACACCAAAAATAAGGAATTTCGATTTTTTTATTTAAAAGCCTGAGCGGGCATAGTCCTTTGATGGTTGCCGAACCTCCTCTTTCTCTTTCAATCGCTATCCTTCTCTACGTTCGGTACACTACAAAAAATGTAGCACCTCTAGTAGAACTGTCGCTCGGCAGACCCGACGATACGACATTTACGGAGATGTTACTGTATTAGGTGTAAGGAAAGAATAGAGGAGAGAATAGGGGTAGAGAATTTTCAAATATTTCGAGATTAACTCTAATTTCCTTAATGAAATTACATATCTTTTTCCATATACCGATTCCAAAGCATGAAGGAATGATATAAAAAGTCAAAAGTTTGTCAGATATTGTAAATTGAAACGAGATGTGGTGTGTAAAAATTGTAAATATTTAATAGACTATTGATATTATTATACCCTTAGACTTTATTCCGCAGAATGTTTCGCACAATTAATTTATGTTACAAAAAACAACGTCTCTCTTTCTAGAATAGAAAATTGAGCATAAAATTTCCAAAGATTTGGCAAATGAGTGGCTCATTTATTGTATGACTGTGTGGGTAGGAATATATCCAGAGTTTGCTATTTAATACAGTTGACAATTCAGCTAAGTAAAAGAATGCGAATCTAACAGCAGTGTCATAGTCTCCCTCATTTTTAAAGCATAATCTGTTAGCCATTTTTGCTCACAGTTCTCCTTGTTAAAGTCTTTTTAGTTCAGCAACGTATAAGCTACCTCTGCTACTAAACACCCGTAATTTCCGACTTTTAAGATGCTAGAATGAAAGTTATAAAAATAAAATTATTAAATTTGAACGTCTTCAAATCTCTTCGGCACTCATGTTGCATCGCAATGGTTTAGGATCTATCAACCCTGCCACCTGTCACGCGTGGTGTTTCCGTTATTGGCTGAAATGGTCACATCTACAAATCGGATTGCATGACGAAGGGGGCGCAGAAAACTACGAAAATGTGAAAGACTTGCCCCCATGCTGTGCACTCGCCAATTTATCATCTTGACACGGTAGTTTTGAATCAGAACAGTTTTTACAAACACGACGGTTTCAGCAAGTCAAGCACCTAGAATCGGTTAAAACGCGTAGGCCATTTTTAACGAAAGCAAATTAAACCGAAGTGTGTCAGATCGCAACGTAAATTTTATAGTCTTAAGGGGAGGTTACGACCAAAAGCTATGAAAAAATTGAATTTTTGTACATTTTTTGAATTTTTACATTTTATATTTCATACATAAATGTAATTAAAGTAGTAAAAACTGGATCGAGAAAGAAAAAGGATATTGTTAATAAATTTAAAATTCCCGTTGGCACTCTAACAACAATTTTAAAAGATGAAAAAGAAACGATGCAGAAGATCATAGGAGCTAGTTCAGATAGCAAGAGAAAAAGATGTAGCGAATTTTCGGATGATGAATATTGTTTACTACAGTAGCTAAACAGTGCAGAGAAAAAAATGTTGCTATAGGACAGGAGTGACGAACTGGCGGCTCGCGAGGACAATTGTGGCTCTCATCCCCACTCTGCTCTCCGGCTTAGACAAAGGAGAGTTGCCCCCCCCCCCCTACTTGGCAGCTGAACAAAGGTGGTAGAGTAGGGTATCATGCCCATCACTCTTGTAGACGGGTTAGGTAGGAAGTGGGAGAGCTGCTCTCTTCCATAGTGGGAGAACCGTCTTATTGATAGTGGGGTCAGTGTCGCCAGATCAAGACTTGTTCCCCCACTCTAATTTCCCCCTCTACCGCGCTATTCCCCACGCTTACGTCGCGGCCCAGTCACATGACGCGTTCCATCTCTGTCTTGCATACTCCGGTACTCGCAGGGAGAGGGTAACTTTTTCTCCTCGATTCATGCTCCCTCCCCTCGTCTGGCAACACTGGTGGAGATTCTCTACTACAGGGAGGACCGATATTAAAAAAGAAAGCTGATGTATTTGCCAAATCTCTGGGCTATCTTACTGTGCATCTTCACAAGTCGAACCGTCATATACAGGATGGGTCGCCACATTTTGCCATCTAGATTTACGTCATTATTATTACGCATAGCAAACAATGTTTCAGATCAAGTTGAATGGTTTTGAGAGTGGCACATTCTGATGGTACATTTTTTTGTAGGTGGGCGTGTAAAGGACATGTGAAGGTCATTAATGTTTTTTTAAATGGAATCATATATTTTTGATTGCATCGGCTGATGCTCCTCCATATTTTTTACAAAAAAGTATTAATCTATTTGTGTAAAAAAATCATTAGTTTAGGAGATATTTTAATTCTAATTTGTTAGGAAATCTCGACTTTCTGGTAAATATTATGAATTCAGTGTGATAATGTAGTAGGAGAGCAAGAATTATCAATGTAAATATTTACATTTTCTGTGTTGATAATTCTTGCTCTCCTACTTATTGTGAAATTTAGACTTATTGGTCCATACTTTATCGAAGGATCACTAACCGGACCAAAATATGCACATTTTTTATCAAATACTCTATGGACATTTTCAGATGATTTACCATTGCATACACGACAAATAATGTGGATTCAACAGGATGGTTTCCCTATTCATTATTCAAGAATAGCAAAGGATACATTAAATCGAATGTTCTCAAATCGTTGGATAGGGCGAGGTGGCCCCATTCATTTTCCGGCAAGATCACCAGATCTAACGCCCCTCGACTTTTTCTTGTGGGGCTACTTAAAAAACAAAGTGTACGCTGAGTCTCCGACTACAATGGCCAATATGGGGGACCGTCTCATCAATGAGTGTAACAAAATAACATCAGATACACTACGCAATGTTAGTGAGTCATTAACTTCTCGATTCAGAAAGTGTTTTGATGCAAATGGTCGCCACATTGAACCTTTTCTGTAAAGAGACATTACAATTAAAATATCTCCTAAACTAATGATTTTTTCACAAATAGATTAATACTTTTTTGTAAAGAATATGAAGGAGCATCAGCTGATGCAATAAAAAATATGATTCCATTTAAAAAAACATTAATGACCTTCATATGACCTTTACACGTCCACTTATAAAAAAAAATGTACCATCAGAATGTGCAAAACCATTCAACTTCATCTGAAACATTGTTTGCTGTGCGTAATAATAATGACGTAAATCTAGATGGCAAAATGTGGCGATTCACCCTATATAGCCTCTATAAGTCGAATTTTCGTTTTCTGAATCTCTCTTACTCGAAACCTCGATAAGCCGAAACTTCTATGAGATTTATTTCCCTTCCCTTAAAGTTAGAGTTATCGAGGTTCCAGTACACCATAATGAAAATTCTGCGAGTTTCAAAGAATCGTCTTGATGGCTCCAACACAGCATTTAAAACAAATTGAGTAGCCAACGTTTTGGGCCGTATAAAACTTCTTCTTGAAACAGCAAGAGTATCAGTCTTTGCGGAAAGTGAAATTTATCGCACACTATAAAACAGGAACGATGTCCCACTGAAATAATACTGGCGAGGCGCGAGTGTAACACCGTTCTACCCGTTTTGCAATGATACCACGATAAATCTACGATAATAAAAAAAAGCGTACAACATTTATCGTGCAACGTTAACAGCTCAAGTGGGTCGATACCTGCTAGGAAGGTGCTTCACAGATCTAAGTAATTGCAGTATTTTCAGTTTACGACTTGGCGCCTCAAAAAGGTCTGGTATTATTTGTAATCAGGCCGTTGGCATACTACGAGAAAATAATACTCCTTCTTTCACATAATAATAGTAGCAAGTGAACATTTAAACGGGAAAATCAATGTTTCATGATATCTGTCATTTGTTTTAACACATCTTTCAATTTTTAGGTTAACCTAATTATTACGAATTACAACTATTTTCCTTTCGAAATCAATTGTTTTATTTCAGTTGAATATCAATCCATTGTAAAAGTAAGATGAAAAAAAAGAGTTTGAAGAACGATGGCTCTAATAATTTTAAATTCACGCGTATAGAGAATGCAAAGCTTAGCAGCCAAGGGATCCTACCTACAAGTTTAAAATGCAGTAACGAAATTATTTAAAAATCCAAAAACTATCTGAACACTCAAAATAAAAATTATAAGTAATATTTTTAATTTATTGTTTAATTTAATCTAGTTTTTTTGATAATAAATGTTGCGTTCTATATTTATTTTCTTTTATTACTATTATTATGGGACAAATTAAATTCATCAACTGCTACTGTTATTAAGGGACAGAGGGAGTATATGATTATTAGACTGCGGATTTTATGCAATGCAGCAATTTTTTACAGTAGACATATTTAAAAAGTTGAAGAGTTGTGATATACATATTACTTTCGACCTAGTAAAATTAATAAAGAAAAAAAGACATTTCTAACAAAGTTGCTCCTGTTCCGTGCAACAAATGTAGAAAGTTTTTATTTTCAGTTATTTTCCGTTTTTACTCAGTCTGATGAGTATATACCTAAAACTTCCATATTGCCATTACAAAAAGAATAACTTTATTAACTGACAATGAGCAAAAATATTAATGAGTCATCTCGTTAATCATAATTCCATTTTTATCAAGAATAAAACTGATATAATATCCTTTTAATTGGCGATAACGAGTCGTGATATAACGAATAACTCTTTCACTTCAATGTAATCATGATGTAAGCTATATTTTAATTATATTGATTATGATAAAATCATTGGTCTTTCAAATTTAACTGTTCGTAATTGAAAAATCACCAGATTCAAAGGATATATAATATATGAAAATAAAAAAATTAGTTCATAATACTGACATTAAAATGTGTTGAAATCTTAAACAACCTTGTTGAAGGAAATTTTATATCTGCAAGGAACCTCGATTTTGTACAGCGTTGTTTAGAGTGACGTGAATACAGATTTCTGTGAGCAACTATATGTATCGATTGAGTATTACTACAGTGTCTGAGGGCTAAAGAACCATTGTAATATACGAAGTCTGAAGCACTTTTCAAGAAGGGATTAAGAGGGATGCCTTGCCAGGCACCTTTTCTAAAGCTGGTATGTCGATCTAGTCGATGGTTGCTGAAGTTTCTTTAATGACTTCAATATTTCGAAGAAATTCTAATCAATTGTCAACTTAAGTACACCATTTAACAGACTCTTCCTAAATTAACTATAATATATTCAATATAAACCATATTGACATCACAGCACCAATATAAATCTGTTTATAACTTTCTTTAAATTAATAGGTAAGGAAATGAGCTTTTTCTGATTAAATTCACGCAACCAACACAACTATTCAAATACTCACATTCTTTCGTTCTTTTACACTTTTGAAACATCACTATACATATGACAATAAACGCCGCTCCTTACTAAAACATTCATAATTTTTCATAAATCATTAATACCTACACATTGATAAACATGGGTCCAATCTGTGCGCTACAAATTATCTGATTTCGCAAGAAAATTTTGGTTTATCTCTGTAACTGTCTTATCGTCGCGTCGGGTGTGCCGAGCGACAGTTCTAGATGCTACATTTTCTGTAGTGTAGCGAACGTGGAGAAGAATAGCGATTGAAAAAGAAAGAGGAACTGAGGTTCTAGGCGTTAGGCAAACATTACAGCAGGGGTTGACAAAATGTGAGTATTAAAGAGACGTTTGGGTCAGAGACATGTTCGTATTAAAACAGTCTTTCAGTAAATAATAAGATATATTTCATTAAGAAAATAATTACAAACATAGTTGATGTTTCATGTTTATGTTTTATAATTTACTTTTATATATTATACTTTATTTTCGGAATTAAAGTGGGTCACTTGAAATTATCAAATGGGTCACTCGGTGACCCGCGGGTCATAGGTTGCCGACCCCTGCATTACAGGATTCGTGCGAACTCAGCCTTTCGAATTCAAAAATCAAAATTCCTTATTTTTGGTTTTTCGTCAATCAAACTTTTATTGTCGTGTTCGTCCTGCTTTTCTGATTAAAATTACACCAAACAGGACATAATTACGATAAAAATTACTTGTGTAGCAAGCGATGAAAGTTTCGCACTTCACATTTACGATAGAGGTACACGAATTTTTAACTCCTTTTGTAACACATGTAATTATGATCGTAACCATATCGTGTTTGGTGTCATTTTAATTAGAAAAACGAGACGAATACGATGGTAAAAGTTTCATAAGAAAAATAAAAAATTAGAAAAGTTGCAATCTTTTGCTTCGCTTGCATTAGTGTGAGTCTCTTCGATACTCGACTCCTCGCTGCGCTGACTCGGTCGTCGAGCGTGTTTACCGCTTGACTGGTTCCATCGGGATCAAGAGATCCCACTGGGGGGAGTGGTGACAATTTTGACAGTTACGGTAGAGACCTTTGCGACAGTTACGGTAATAATACTATAACCATTACCGTACAACCATATCAGCCGCGTTGCCGGAAGGAAAGGATCTTATACACATTAAAGACAACATTCGGTTAGGAGCTTCTGAATGCTTAGACGCTATCGAGTAGCAATACAACCGAAGAAAAAAACATAAAATGAAAAGATTTTTGTTCGGAACGTAACACTAGATTCACACTTTTGCCATTAGGCAAAAGTCAGTCAGATGTTCTTTATTCAAAACGATCGTGACTAACATTTTAAAATCAAGCTGAATACCAGCAACTACCAATCGAGTAAACAAACACTCTTATACAGGGTGTCCCGGTTTTATCCGGCAAAACTACGAGAGCATATTCTACAAGTAGAAATAAGAAAAAATGTTAGTTGAAGTTCGGTTAGAAACTCTTTATTACAAAGTTATAAACAAATGAAATTGAATTTGGTAACATTTGCTGTATTTATTTGTCTAAAATGTTTCAGTGACGTGACCACACAAAATATCTTTATCATTGTTCGAAATAAGTAAAATAGTAAAATTATTATTCTATTCTCTCGTAGTACTTTCAATGATACGTAACTAATTGTAAGCATGTGAGTATTACTTTACATCAAAATTATAATAAAAATTGAAAAATGATTTTCCATATATTATATATGAAATTTAAGTGCACTAATTAATGATGTTATCAAAATCGTAAGTAAATATCGATAAAGCTAAAATTAATTTGGTTAATATTTTATATCTGTCATAAACTTTTTATTCTCGACTTTGATAAATCACAGGCGGTTCGTAATGTATTACCAGTCTCAGTAAATCAATATGGAGCAATATCAACATAGGGGAAGCATTTTGTATTTGGATAGAGGTCTCCGAAGAAAACTTCTGAACGGTGTCGCATATGGTTTCGATTAGAAATTTCCTTCGAGAGCGGCATGGAACTCCGCAAGTTGTAAAGGGAAAAAGCGAGAAACTTTCAACAGAAACGGAACTTTGCAGGAAGATAAGAAGTACGCTTGTAATAAAGTGAAATCGAATAACTCCAATTGTTTTACATATTCCTCGCGTTCCTCAACCACAATGTACTCGCAAGAGCGTAACTCAATTACGAAATTAAATCAGCGTTTCATCAATCGTGCAACTTTAGCTCCCTTTCTTAAAGTTGTACATTCACAATCAGTCACCATGAACGGTTTTTCTATACAAATCATTGCGTCACTATACGTATAAAATTTATTCCAACTTTTAAATCGCGAAGTGCAAAGCATTCTTTACTTCAAAATATGTTTTTGCACAAGACACTGATCTGTGTAATTTTAAGAGTTACGTAAATAAAGAAAAACTAGGAATAATTCGTTGTCCTCTAAACATCAAAGCACTAAAGTTTATTTTCGTTTTTATTTTTTTCTCCTGTATTTTTTTAGTTTTTTATTTTTTCGTTAGGTCGCCCGGCATCTTGAGTATACCTATTTAACTTTTAGGATTTAGTAGTTATGAATTACAATGCTGCGTCGAAGAACGTTCCTTGAAATAAACGATAACACTGTATATGCAAAAAAAGCAATTTTTTCTTATAAATCTAATAATTCTTTACATTATACTATAAAACTCTTAATAAATATTTATATGTATGATTTCACACAGTGTTCTATACATAGTATATCGCGGAGTATAAAGTTTTTACGATGCAGTAAATAATATTATGTGTGTATAGGTTGTTGTTAGGTTGTGAAATACAGCATTTTATGAAACAGTGTACAATATTAAAATGTGTATATTGTTAATCGTACATTCGCAATTCACTAGCTCCGACACTTCATAAAAGAACAATAAAAATTCTCTGTAGTAAGGTTTTCATTTAACAAGTGACTATTTAGAAGAAACTTTATTAGCACATTCTGTAAATAAGAGCAGAAAAACAATTTCACTTAAACGTAAGCACTTAAATACTGTATTAAAAAATTTTATTGCTTCCTTGTCCGACTCTACATGGGAATAAAATTTCTGTTTACTTTATAATTCCATTTCAACATGCTATTCTCTATTACGAACGCAGAACTAATATTTAAGGAAAATCGAATCTATTGTATTACTGAACATTACAGTTTGTAGGTACTTACAATTTGTTATTGTGGTGTGCTATGATATCCTAATCTACTAACATTTCTTAACACTTTAATAAATGGAAAAGTGAGTGCTAAGACCTGTACAGTACTAAATTAAAATCAAAATATCTTCTACACTAATGGTTTTTCGCCATTTAAACTTTTACGTAGGTAATAACGAATAGCATCAAGTAGTGCATTAAAAATATACGATTTCATTTGAAAAAACAAAGTTAACCTTCATATGGCCTCTATGCGTCCACATAGAAAAAACATATGTGCCGCCTCATACCGTTTAACTTTGGTCTTTCTTCAAGTGTTCGCCATTGACGAACCGTTTTCATACAACGTTTGAATGACTATAATACGTTGTTGAAGCTTCCAACTCTCCATAGGGAATTGTCAGCATCGAAACTGTAACGAACGACAAACTGTAACGACAAACCGGTGGTAACCGACAACAAACGCTACAGAAGAAAATGGCGCCAAAGAAAATACAGCCGTTACATAAATAACACACTGTACAACTCACATAAATCTACAAAACCTAAGCGTAAAATCTGTAAAATCTGTAAAAGCTGTAAAATCAATATTTACTATTTTTTTTAAATTCCTGGCAAATATAATCTTCTAAACATTTCTCTTATTCATCATGTAGTCAACTAATCCTTTTAAGTTAAAAAAAACTCGAGTAGTTTGGCCCACGTTCAAAAAACTTACTCCATTTTGATAAAGGGTATACGGAGTCTTTTATGACTGACTGTATAACATTTTTTCTTATTTTTACTTGTAGAGTATGCTAGTGAAAACTGGAACACCCTGTATGTAGGAATAACACCGATTCCTTGTTTCTTCAAAATGAACATATATTTTTTGTCGCTGTAACCTGATACATGACAGACAATAAGCTTGCAGATGAACCTTTAGATAACGTATGACCTTTAGATGACATTGAATACCAACCGGAGAGGTCATTAGTAGCGAATCCACATGATTCGCTACAGAGAAAGCGGTTGGCTACGGGCGGAGCCCCTCACGCACCTCAGACGCCCACCGTACGAGCTAAGGATAGCGGTAACCGGAACAGATAGCGGTTTCACTGAAAGATTCTTGCATTCCATGCAGATGTTTGATTCTGGTATCATGTTCGCTGTATCGATTTCCTCGGCAATAGAGCCAGAGTAAGCTATTATAACATCGAATCACTTCTATACCAATGAACGCATCGATAGCGTTGGGCAAACATTATTCAGAATAACAACTAAATCAAATCGTTTATTATTCGTGAATTACGCTAATTCATTTGTTCATTCTTCACGAATAACAAATACATTGTACTTATTCGTTATTTAAAATCTTCCAATAAAAGAACGATTTGTATATGGTAAGAGTATCCATAGAAATATCTTTCCATAAATAAACATGAGAAATGAACGTTATTAGTCGTCTTAAACATTTTTATTTTTTCTTTTTTTGTAATTGAATTATTATATTTTGGTCACATGCCCCTTCCAACAGTGACCATAGTGTTGCTACGAGCTACTATTTAAATAAACTAAGATTTTTACATCTTTCAATGCCTTGTACCTTTTTTATGCATCGACAGATTTCGATGAAACTTTGTACATGAATGTGACTTACTTGGATTTATAAAACATATGTTTTAAATTTTCACTATAGGCTCGGATAAATAAGTTTTAAATCGTAACCTTGACTTTTTTCATCGCAATTTTGACCTATAGCAATTTTTTTTTAATTTCTTTTGCTACATTCTCGAATAAATTAATACGATCCAATTTTAAAGAAATTATTCTTTTGTAAAGGGTGGCCAAATACTATTGTCCACCAGTGTATGTCTTATTACTCTTATTAGATGTATACATTAATTCGTATGTCTTTCATTGTGAATTTACAGATTATTTACGAACAACAAAAACACATTCTACTCCCCAAAATAATCTCCATCACATTCTATGCATTTACTCCATTTTACGAGTAATTAATACATTTCAAAATAAAGTTAATTATTTCAAATAAATTTCAAAATAAAGTGCAATTAATTAACTGCGAGAGCCATGAATTAATTTGTATACCTAATAAAATTAAAGCGACTGAAGAATTCATTGAAGATTTTCGCGATGTTATTAAACTAAAGTAAGACCCCGCTTAACGCGGGGGATACGTTCCAATAAGTTCCAGCGCTAAACAAAACAGCGTTAAACGAGGTCATCTTAACACGTAAATAATGGGGCTAAGTGAAACAGAACAAAGAATAAGAAAATTTATCAGTTCTTTTGTTTGCTTTATTTTGTAACATTTATTGTTAAATAGTTTTTTATTACATCAATTATAGACTTATTTATTGCTAATATCCATTTTTATTTATAAAACATTCATGAAAAAGAAAAAGTTCGAGTAAAGATGTCATGTTTGTGACGAGGAAGGTTCTTCCTCATTTGATATTTTTTGTTTTTTTTTTTTGTGACGAAGTCATCCAAAGTCGTTTGTCTTTTCCTGTTTCGTTCAGCAAGCAGTCAGCTTCATTTGCACACATATACGAAAAGTACCAATACCGTGTCCGATTTCGGGGAATCCAAATACTACCGCATAATACTGAAACAGCGTTAAGCAGAGCAGCGTTAAGCGGGGTCTTACTGTATTAAAAAACGAAATCTAAGAGAAATGTTATTCAAAGCATAATAAGATTCTTTAACGCAAGAAATAAGTACTTTGTTTCCCCTCTCAACCGTCAAATAATTAACAAAGAATTACTATTTTATTAAATTGATACTATATTATTGGTATCATTGGTATCGTTGGTAAAATGTAAATCGTTTATAAGTCCACCTTACTTGGATTGGTGTAATCCACCTTACTTAGGTGGTTTTGAATGTATAATTCATTTTGTATTAGTGCACAGCTAAAATCATTAAAATTTTAGATAGGCAGTTTCTAACCCTAGTTAAATATGTATCATCCCCAAATTGCTTAGATATTTTAAACTATCGACGTTAATAACACCAGATCAAAAATGCTTGTTAAACATTCTTCTGAGAACTATTTTATACCAATGTTTCGTAGGTATCGATGACTATCTCGTTGGCGAACTACCCTATTTTAAACTACGTACAGAAATACTCTTCGTCTACGTATAAATTCACTAACGAACTCTGCAGTATTGTTAAAATGATATGCCCTTTCGTAAATTTTACCTATTCGATAGAAGAATAACAAAAATGCTACGAAGAACATTCTGATTTATGACAAGGAATTACAAATTTTCAAATAAGTTTTTACGTGTTAGCGAAATGCACTTTTCTATGCGAGAGTAATAGGGTAGTAGGTCAGGGTAGGGCAGTAGGCCAAGAAGTGCCCTTCTGGAGACACTACTGGTACTTCTTCGACCGTAAAAAAAATATATATTTCGCCTGGGAAACATGTTTAATCCCTTGACATACTACGTGTTGAGGATAGGATAGGAATGGTGTTTCTCCTATCATAAAGCACAGCATTAGTGAATAAGGAACTTTCTTTAATATAAAAACTTGGAACTGTGAACTTAGATAGATATGTCCTGTCCAAACCGATTCTTTTATCGAACTGAACCTTGGGTGGACGTGAAACTAACGCCTTCCCCACTCTCGTCTCGTGTCGATCGTCATTTTTCTTCCGATCGTCATTTCGACGTATGACGAAACTCCATTATCACTCCATTAGGCTTTTTACAAATTTTTACTACGCCCCGACATTCCCGGATGTGAGTTTTACTTACAATGTGACTACATTATTTCAACACTACGTAAATGCAATTTATTAATGAGATACCATTTATTGTTTAACGTATCATTTGCGTAAGTCTAACAATGCATTTTTGTATAAATTCAAGAAAAGTTTTCTGAAATAATAATAAACATGTTGTCTTGGTTCATAAAATATTACAATTACGAAAGCGCGTTAAAAGAAGAAATTAACATGTGTCAATTCTAAATAGATTTGAGAGAGAAAGAGTTACACAAAACATTTATATCAAAATCTGTTTTATCGAACGATCGAGGTAAGACATAAAAAAAGAGTATTAAATATATATAATAAATGTAATAGTTCAAAATATATAATAATTTTGTTTAATTGTATATATTTTCTTTACTGCCAGCAGTAGTATCTCATAATTTTGTCCAAGTAAAATTGCATTATTTTTATTCAGATTGCAGATCTGTTGTATTCTACTATTTGTCTAATTTTCCAAGATGTTGGTTACAAATAAACGTATATGTTTCGCATACAATGGTAAGTAATATAAAAATACAATACGAGTCTCTTATTCTGACAATTTTTGGGATGTTTTATAATATTATTCAATAGTGAATTTGAACGTTTAGAAATACTCAAAAAGATTGTACAAACTATGAAAAACACTGCACAAATTTACAATGGCGGACAAAAGAAAGACTTACATAAGTAATAATGTATACGATGACCACCACAATTTTTACAAACTAAAACATTATTTTAAAACAACTGAATTTTTTATAGAAACCTGCATATTACAAAATAATAGAAACGAGAAAATTACAATGGGAGATAGAAAATCGATATAAAACGATGAAGAGATTAAATTTCATTTAAAACAATGAGACAAAGAAACTAGGTGGACAAAAGTAGGTTTATTTCTACATTTTTATGATAACAATTTTCGTATTCAAACAGTTTGTTCGTTTTATTATTTTGTACGACCTCCGCTGTTGTTTATTACAACTTATAGACTGTTTGGTTTTCTCGCAATTAACTCCTTGCTGTACGATTATACATATTCATGGGCGCAATAATTCGAATTTCTTTGTGCGTAATAATTTCACAGAGGGGGAAAGAAAATTTATATTTATTGTATGTCTGCATTTACTTTAATGCTTAAATATTGGTTACAAAAGAATAGAATTCTATTTCATTTGAAAAGAAAGGCATAACATTCGTATTTAGTAGATTTTGTTAGAAGTGTTCTGAAGTGTTTCCAAAATGATAGTTTATTTGCTAGTAAGAGCACTTACAATTAGGGGAATGTGCTCATCCAAAATTGTCCAAAGATTGTTCAGTGGAATTGAGATTTGGGAATTGTGGTGGAAACTCGAATTTTTAAGAGGCGAGGGTTCTGTAAAAATCAAAATTTTTTTTGTTAAATTGCTTCTAACATATTTCAAAAATATATACTCAAAGTTATAGGCCGAAATTCAACTCTGCATCGATACACGATTCCGCGCTCCGAGCACACATTTTGCGAGCGCTTATCTAATTATCTAGTTGTCTAGTTATCTAGTGAAGTTAACTAGTGAACAATTCGAAGAAAATACATTATTTGAGGAAGCAGAAGGTCTATTGTATGGCCCAGGAATAGCAGATTAGCCTGCATCAGCTGGTAAGTATGAATACATTACCATTTTTCTTGACTTAAAACTTTAAACACTTTTTTCTCGAAAACATTTACGTTACATTCAGAATTTGTTCCGGGGTAACTCAAAAACTATTTGACCAATCAACTAAAAAAAAAAAAAAAAA
>CM052123.1:1284898-1317577 GCA_028454245.1 Halictus quadricinctus
TCCTAATGAAAGGGACTATCATTGTAGGTGTTTAAAAAAGGGTGGTTCCATTTAAAAAAAGTCAAGGTGACCTTGATATCTCCAAAAAAATGACATAAAAACAAAGTTTTTTTTGCATCGTGTCAGCCCCATTGTACCACTCAACTTTGTCCTTACCATATTTTACGTATCTTTAGAAACAACAAAGATATTTGAGGTGCTAACGTTTGGTGACTCACCCTGTATATGGTACACAGTTATACGAACTTTTTTCTTTATTTTCTTAATTTTTATTGATTTTCTTTTTGCTTTTTTCATTTGCTGAATTCACCAATGAAGTTATACCCATATTTTCTGAAATACCCTGTATAACTATAAAGATATAAAATTCTAACAAGTGGAACACAACATCTACCCTTATTATTAATGTTGGTCGTTTTGCTTGCACGCTGTGATCAATTTATCAAGTTATAGACAGTATTTGTCTGTATTAGTAATTTAATTACCCGGTGAACGCTTAAAGTACGGGACACTCTTCCAACCTGGCCAAGTGCACGCGTAATATTTTTCGTTTAAAGACCATGCTTCGAAGTCGTTGATGGTTCCTCATTTCTTTTGCTCCAGGATCCTCTTTTTCCGACACACCGTCACTTTCATCTCGAAAAACTCCTACAAATAAATCGTATCCATTGCGTTTGAACGTCGAGCCGCAAACAGAAACACGGTCGATGAAATTTTGTACTGTGTGTTCATGCGGCATCCAAATATCGTATCGACCGCGTAGTTTAACATGTGCATGTTCAACGTTCGATTCCGATACTTTAAACACATCTGCTGCATCTCGATTCTTTCGCGGATCAAGTGGCACAACGAAATTCAGCAAATTCAAATTGACGTGCATGGGTATGTACAGGGTGTCGAGAAACTATGTGTAGAAACCGTTACAACGTGATTCTACCGCCTTAAGATCGGTGAAGTTCTGTTAGAAATGTTTGGTGTAAACCGACCTTGACCGACCATTTCAAGGTCAATTTTTTATAATTGTATCGTGTTCTACTCGTCGAGAGGAACAAACTTCTCAAAGGAACCATGGGTCAAAAATGAACCCTTCTCCGGAAAATTAATGTTACAGTTTAGATAACACAAACTTAGTTGATTCAGAATTTCATTACAACATAAAAAATGGATCTAAAAAGTATTTAAACAGTACATTTCCGATCCTCAAAAATTGTCGATATTTAAACTGTGATACTTTCGTAAAAACGAATAGTACAACCATAAGCCTGGATTCATTTTAAAGCTTGGAACCTCCGCAAAGCAGTATTCATTTTCTTCGAAAATATTGTTACATGACGTAGCAGATGGGAAACTGGACATTTTCTCTTAAAAATTCTGCAAATTGAAACGTCTCTAAAAATGTAAAGCTCTTCCTCCGAGAGTTAAAATAGAAAAAAGGTCCCCATGAAAAGCGTCATTAATATCAGCTATTGCCAAAAAACGAGGAAGCTTTTTGGAAAATCCAGTATAACCTTTGTGAAGAGTAACGGTAAATAGTGGCCCCGGCATTTGTAGCATTTTGGTACGTGTTGTTCCGTGGACGGTACAGGCACCACAATTTTGAACCGAATTTATGCAGTTGTAAGATTAATCAGGTTACACGAGGATATTAAACGATGAGTTTATGTACAACAAATTAATAAAACACAATTGATTTTATTGCTGGACATATTTACAAATATTCATACTCCTTATACTGAATTCTGTTGAGGATTGTTCTACACCCGCAAATTCGAGTGCAAGCATACCTGTAATTTGCCTACTCGACGAATATCATTGAATGTTACAATTATGTATAAGATTCGCGTGCTGCGATTGTTCGTGACTTGAATCAACTCTTGAAGCGCGCAAGTACACTCGTCTGAGCTTCATTGCAGATTGATCTGCAAACTCTTTGCAAAACTATTGACCTATAAATATTTTCAAATCTTAATTTCTATTTGCTCATAGTGACTCATAGTTGATCTTCCTAGTTGTAAACAGTAAAGTTAGATTTAGTGACACGCAGGTGTAGTTAATAAAAAAAAAATAGCAAATATTTTCCAGCACATTACAAAATATGCACATGGAAAACAAATCAATGATGATTTTTCCGATGATAAAACACTCTTGGACTATTCTTGATCCCCTGACCCTACAATTTAATTCCAAGATTTCAGATTAACTCTCCAGTGCACGGGTAAAATAGATCAATATTTTCGGTGATACTTCTTCTAAAAACTCAGAGCTCAGAGCTCAGAGCTTTTCTTACATAATGCTATTGTTGCTCTGTTGCACAAAACTATTCCTAGTAAAACAAGGATTCATCGAGGAATTCCAAGATCATTTACAGAAAAATTATAACAGTAGAAATTCAATTCATCGATTGGTGCATAAGAAAATATATGGTTCTATTTAAAAAATCAAAATTGACCTTCATAAGTTCTTGACACGTCCACCTACGAAAAAACTAATGATACCAGTATGTTGATCTCTTGACACCATTTAATTTCCATCCAAACATTTTTGGTTAATCTGGTGCCCCACCTTGTATATACATATGTTCAATATATCTTAGTTTTCGAGTTATGGAAGATTAATTATGGAGCTGCACATTCGAACGGAAAGATTTAACGTAAACAATGTAATACTGAGACTTCTGCTTGGTAATCTTGCCCATTATGCAACTGCCTTAGAATACAGTTATAGATGAATATATTATAATTTTTTCACATATCTTCTTGCAAGAGATTCGGAAAAGGATAACAATGTGAAAACCACTGTAGAGGCGTATCGTTCAAAAAGATGATATGCACGAAAGCAACTGTAGTAGCCTAAAAGAAACTGTTCGAAGTACTGCATTGAATTTCACACTCGCTGAAAAATATCAGGTTTTCAGATATGCTTCGGATTCGAATAGTCTCAAATCCATTTTATATGCTTTCTAGGAGCTCATGCATATTTCTCACTTGTGTTGCACACGCAAAAAATACAGAAGGCGGGCACTTCAAACATTTTCCTTAACCTTCCATAATTCGAAAAAAATCTAACAATAAGTTATATCGGACATATGTTTTTAGGAATTTTTTTTTGTTTTGGTATGTAGATTTACCCACTACAGTTATCCGTCAAAAACAATTAAAATCGTTCAACTTTATAAACGCACAACTTTTGAACCAGTGATTTCCTAACATTACAACTTGGATTTTCGGCATTTGCTCGACAAAATCTACAGGATTGCGTAAAAAAAGTTAAAAATTTCTGGTTTCCTCAAGTAAAATTTAACCCTAAATTTGCTTATTATCTGTAAAATATAAGGGGATAGAAAAATGAAAATAAGCCACAGATCTTAACTTCTCCGTTTTTGTACTATTAAATAAACTGCTTTGATTTTACCCAATTTTTGTGATAGCTGAATCGACGGTCAATGTGTTAAAAGAAAGATACACTTATTTTCACATAATCTAAACAAATTGCAGGTGATAATATTCGTTTTTTGTAGAAGTTTATTTCGCAATATGCACGTTCCATATTGTTATACAATATACTCAAACAACGACTTCAACTGTTCGTTATTGTTTTATTACTTCCTAAGCTTCCCCGTACTTAACGACGTCACTTGTTTTTCTAAAAGAATTATTATAGTATTAACAGAAAATGCAACGAAATTTTAGGACAACCTAATACATATAACCGAACGATAAAGTGTCATCACTAGACTGCGGATTTGAAAATATCAAAACAGTGAAACCATTTAAAGAATTTAAGTATACTGTTGTATTATTCCTAAGTTGTTACAATGATTAAGAAACGAAATAAATGTATATGTGTTCTACAGCAGACAAATTTTGTTTTACATAAAAATCCACAGTCTAGTCATCACTACCAAGCACATACAGGAAATTAGTGTTGCAGGGCTAAATGAAAAAGCAATTTCGCGTGCAGCGATGTAACAGAGTGCTTGTGCGATCCATAATTGGATGATACCCGATGCATCAAATGTCGACTAAGCAATTTTAAAAAAAAATTCAAAATCATGAAAGTGACGTTTGCTCTGAAATTAACAACATTACGAATAACTAGCTACAACAATATATTTAACTTTACCAAATAAATAATTTAGCTAATCGATGAAAGCAAATAATTGTACACTAGGGTGAACCTTATTTTTTACCAAAAAATTTTTTTGTCTCCCCCCCCCCCCCCCCCCCGGATTGTGACACTTGTTGAGAAAATGACCTGAAAAAATTTCGGGTTGATTGGATCATGGGAACCCGAAGCGCGTCAAATTTGAAAATTTCGTCAATTTGTCTGTTTTTTTCTTTAAGGACACATACATAGCATAAACAGTTGCTAACAGAAAAAACATCCACGACCTTGAAAATTTGAATAAATAACCTTCAAAAATTTTTTCGAAAAATCGATATGATCGGAGGATTGGAAAATCTAGTTAGAACGATACGGAATCTCGTAATTTCGTAAAACGAAATTGAACCGGTCATTTACATAATGCGATTCAGTACGCGTTAGGTCGTTCATCTGCCAGGGAAATCACGGTGAAGGTATTTTGCAGGAGGTAAATAGTTTAACAAGATTTTCCTTTCATCTTCCCGTACACGGAGGCGATTACAAGTGGGGATTACCGAAACACGCGGACAAGGTTACGCCGTTCCTTAGAATACCTAAGGAAATTTGTCTTTTAGGGTAACTGCGGGACTTAAGGTCGAGACTCCGAGGTTATGTATATACTGCTAGTAACAAGACTGCAGAGCGAAGCCTTGCGTTACGAGCAAATCCGCCAAGTTCAAATTTCATTAAGCGATCTGGTTATTTGTGGAAATTCGCCTGATCAAACCGTAACATCTTGAAATTTAATCCTTAAAAAATCCGGTAAAATCATGTACAGCCTGGTTGTGAGCCACTCAAAGGATTACGTACCTTTAAATGGTTGAAAAATGAGGCAGACACAACAATTTCTTTTACCCATAAAATTAAGTTTCTTTAACAAATCAATACGTATATTTTATTACATGGTATTTAAGTACTATTTCCTGAAACAATCGGCTAAATATCTTAAACTAGAAGCACGTGGCAGTCATTTCTATAAAACACCATTTGTTGTACTAAATACATACATACAAGGGCAAAATTAAATGGACACCCATTAAAAACTAATCACTTTTTGAAAATTGGATCAAACGACTTGAGCTTTTCTTAGATGTTAGAAGGATTAGTTTACCAGGCGATGTATAAAAAAAGTTAATTAAAAATTATTATTGGTCGAAATTGCGAAGAAAAAAGTAGAGGCCACGATTTTTAACTTTTTCATCTGTGCTTATAATGAAAATGTAAAATATGTCTTTTGTGAGTAAGTTATACATAGGTACACAGAGTTTCATCGAAACCGATCAAGGTTGTTATGAAATATAATTGATTGAAAATAGCAAAAATCGTAAGATACTCTGATTTTAATGTACCGCAAACCTTAAATTTAAAGAGTTTTACATCTTACAATGGCTACAGCTTTTTTATGCGCCAACCGATTTCGATGAAACTTCTGTATGTATACTGTTAGGAGCAAAACTGAACACACATAGGGAATTTAAACATAAGTAATATTTTATTGAATATTTGCATGTAGAATATAAAGAAAAGAAAATTTATAGTGTTATGTAGAAAGCCTTGGATTTCCAAAAAAAATTTACAATCATGTTACCATGATTGGTTTGGTAGATACAAATTGTTTTCGTAGAGTCAGTTTTGCATCACAACTAATTTTATATGAAGATATTAGTTTTTTGTAAACTTAATATTTAGTTCGCGAGCCTCACAGTGGTCCCAATCGAACAATTAGCATACTCATTTAATTCACAACGATTGTAGCATTGGTTCAAGATTTAAAGACCGCTTTATATAGGTCGTTGAATTCGTCTTGAGCTGTAACATTATTAAGTTAAAAATATATGGTGACAATTAAAATTTGTTAATTTTTTATATTAAAGTTCATAGAAGAGTGAGTTCTGATTAATTTTTGTTACAAATATGTCTGAAAAATTGCGATAACATGTGAATAATAAATGAATATTGAATACATTATTTAAACGAATGATAATATTTGAAATCTGTTTTCGCAGGTGTATTCTTTATAAGAAGACACGCAACTTTGCTATTCACACTATTCTTCTATCTATAGTAGTTTCCAAGATATTAGTGGGAAAAATTTTTTACCCTCAACTTTCAGGTTTTGACCTTGGCTGTTCAGGTTTTGACCTTGGCTATTCAGGTTTTGAAATGAAAAAAATAATCCTAATTTCTTGAAATAATGGGTTCTATTATCTTGAATTGCAATTATCAATAGAACAAAAACAACAATAATATTATTTAACAACAAAAATATCTTTAAAAAATTATAAATCACCAGAAACAACAACAATTTTTATAATCTTTTACAAACAAAGACAAAAATCTATTAGGTATTGTGAAAATCTTCTGTATAATATTTAAGTAATATATTATTTTATACATATAAAATTTATTGTATGCGCATGATTGTGCCATAAGCAAAGGTGTTTGTAGTCATCATTATTATCGGTATCACTTTCTTTCTCGCAGTCTTCTTTGGCTATTAATTCTTCAACTTCATTATTAAAATATGTTGTTTTCTTTTTAAGTTTCTCAATTTTTTAATGAAATTGAGGATATTAGAATATACGATGTGTATAGCAATGTATGGAACAAATCTAGTCCAGTTTCTTGTTTCGAACATTTTCTTGTTTGGTGTTTTCTAATTGTTCTAAAATCTTTGTTACGTGCTACTATTGCTTCTTCCGAGTAAATTCCAATTGGCAGCGTCGCAGATTGTATAGTATGTCCGCAGCATGCATTAATATTTTGTGTAAACTTTATGGCATATAGTACCATTTATATATTATAAATTGAATGTTTCCATAGCATTTTCGTTAAATGAAACAAGTCTTTTTATTAAGTCTTGATTTACACCTATAATTGTAGATGCGAGAACGTAATTGTGGAAAATGTTTCTTGCAACGTTTCCCGTATTGGTAGTCCCAAAACCCGGCTTCGGAACATCTACTAATAGATTCATTTTTTCTTTTAATTGTCATTGAATCATTTTTTTTTGCTTCATATACAAGGTGTCCCAAAATGTTGTACTTCTTTGAAAGGGTTGATTTCTCAAATATAGTTCGTACTTGCCATTTTTTCAAGACGATATGCAATATTGAAAATACATTCCATACATTTGATCCAGGCATGAAGAATGGCTGTGCCATGTTTATATACATAGGTCGGTGTTTTTTGGTAATGTTCATAATTTATTTAAATTGTTCATCATCTTCGGGGTAGCTTTACAAATTGAACAGCCCTGTGTTGACGATTCCGTAACGGAACCTAATGAAAATTATATTTTATACTTATTTCTTTATTTTTAGTCCTAATAATTAACGGAGTTACCTTCAAAATGGACGCCTAGAGGTCATATGGAGGTCAACTTTGATTTTAAAATGTACTCGATGCTACTCTTTATTAAAATGTATTGTACAGTGAATTCTCGTTACGAGTCAGTCGCGCCGTTTTGGTGATGACTCTTATACGAAATCTGAGGTTCTCGCCGAGCGTCGCATTTGAAAAACACAGGGCACGCTGGAAACCTAAGAGTCATATCCGTCTACAAGTCATAAAAGCCTATGACTACTAAGCGATAGTGACACGAAGTCTGAGAAAATATCTTTCTCCGATACAATGTTGCACGCAGCTCGAGAGACGGCTCTCGAGCTTCGGCCCGTCACCGCGGTGGTGTAGGTACTTCCACTGACTCCAAATTGTAAGGTTGGCACTAACTCGTAATGAGAATTCACTGTATTATGCAACAACAATGGTACTTATTAATTGTTTTCAATGTAGAGAACATGTAAATCAAATTTTATGCAAAAATCTGACCAAGATATCTTATATTTTCTTTTCTTAAGATTTTTAAAATTTCAGTTAGGTAATCGTTTTCCAATTTTCCGTCTAGAGCTGTCCATAAGCGCTGTTTCGATTTTAGGGCATACTTCTCTTATTCCATTTTACTCGTCCCATAATTTTTCGATCTCCTTTTCCGACATTTATTCATATTGTATATGTATACTTTTAATTTTGCATTGAGATATTATCGTACAATAACTAGATATAATAAAATAAAGCAATAGAATCAAGCTCGGGACTCGTATTCTAGTTTCAATTACCATTTTGCTGAAAATAAGTAATTGTCCGGAGATTTATGGGCGGGAGTGTAGAATAGACTTCGCAAAGAAAAGTGTTCGTTAACTAGCGGTTCGTGACTTTGCATTGAGAGAAACGCGAGCTGCTAACGAAAGTTTACAGAACTTACACCTAATGAAGGGTTACAAATTTTTTACATTGGACTCATAGTTCAAACGTTGATATTATACAGAACAGATTTTTTTTTAACCTTATCAAAGTCGCGAGATGAGTTTCGGTCGTCGTTTCAACTAGATTGCAATTTAACTTTTCCTAGCTACACGGTTTCTACAAATATATAATTCATCAGATTTAAACCACTGTTTGCAAAATTAAAGTCCTTTGCGCGTGGATTTTATTTTAAATCATTGATAAACGACGAATAATAAATATAACACGATGAAATTGCCTGGAATATTTAAAAAATATAACATTCGTTCGACAATATGTATCAAGATATCCACGGCAAAAATTAAATGTGGACAAGCAACAAATATTAATTTACGAAAGCTCAAACAATGAATTTACACGTATTTTGTATTATCATCTATAATTTGTATACGTACGTTTAACACAAAAATGGATTACCTTTGTATTTAATCATCTTAATTATAAATCATTTTGATTATTTTCATTTAGCAGTAATTAATAATTTCCAAAATTTATTTCCGAAAAAATGTGCTTTATATTTGTTGGAGGTTTTCCACTGCCCACGTCAAAAGTCATTTTCATAGTTGCAAAATAAATTCTAATCGATAAAATGATTACATACGTGTCTAACACGTTTCAGCGCGCTATCTCTGTGCAGGAATTAACAGTTCAGAAAGTTTCCTTGTGGGTGAAGAAAAACAATAAAGAAGTAACATACGTAACCAGGTGGATGCGTAACGTGCATGGAAGTTTCTCTGTAACTATTTACATTTACTGTTCGATCGAAGAACAAAGAACCGTAATCAAAAGTAGAACCTTTTCGAGTCAATTGTTTTCCCCAAATTTAATAATGAGCATGTCTCACAGAAAACTCGTAAAAACCCGAACTAAATTCATAAATCTCGTGATTATACATTTCTTGTTACAAACAGGACAATTTCTAGAGTTTTTTGGATCATATATTACAATTCTGGTACCATATTTTCATCAGGATGAGAAACTACCCTTACAAACTAACCTTATGAGGGATGTTTCACGCTATGAAAACAAGGTTTTGCCAGTTGATTTCGAATATAATTTTAAACACATAATGTCATATAAGCATCACCTAAAAATTGAATCGTTAGGGACTTGTTATAAACAAAAGTTAAGATATCTGATAATTCTTATACGGCAGCTGGTTCGAAACAAATTTTATAATAAATAGAGGACTGCTTTAAATTGTAAAAAAACTGAATTTTGTTCTCCAAAGGAAGGATTAAACTGAACTTCTTACAATTATCATTAAATAAAAAGGTTACCATTGCTATTAGATTGCCTTACATTTTAATATCTGACGATGATAACTAAATTTCAAGTTCTGTTTCGGTGTCTGACTCGTCTAAATCAAAACCGGGGAGCTAGGGGCCCATGGGCCGCACCAGTGTCACCAGATGAGGGAAGGGAGCACGAATTGAGGGGAAAAAGTACTCTCTCCCTGCCAGTGCCGGAGTATGCACGACAGAGTTTATTTTGAAAGTGGCCTAAGTCCACTTATACTTAAATTGAGACATTTAAGGGTTTGTGTTTCAATGAAATTAAAAATATACGTATAGGATACCAATGTGTCATACTGCTTAAGTGTATCTAAAAGAGTTAAATTTACAGTTTCTATTAAAATAATAGCAATTATTAAATGAATAATATGTGTTTTCTTACCAAAAATGGAGTTTAGCCACTTTCAAAGTTAACAACCAGATTCGTTATAAAACTTGAAAGAGCCCAAGTCCATTCGACATAATTTAAAATGCTTCAAATTGAAAAAACAATACACAATTTACTTTATATATCTTTACATATCTTTATATATCTTTATTTGTATATATCTTTCTTCCTTTATTTGTATTTAAATAAACTTACAGGATCCGAAGTTAAAATTAATCTATTAAATAAATCGGTATTTATTTGATTTTTCATGTTTTGCACATATGATGCTCCCTTAAGTATTCTCTGTCTTTATTTGTATTCTCTTAGTCTTCCTTTGAAAGTTCTATTAAAGAAATTATTGCTTGCTCAATGACATCTGGTCCATGTCTTGATATTTTACGTAATGAATTGGGCATATGGTACCTGTTGTATAAACAAATTGAAGAAGCTCAGGAGAATGAAGTGGCCCTACATTGTTACAAATATTTCGCTATAACTTCCATTTATGCAAGTTTCTATAAATAAATTTAATCCATCTACTTGAAGTAAGTACTAACAAATACTGTCGTGCACAATTCATTGTAACTCCGAGTGAATTTCGTTTTGTAAACATATTAAAACGAAGAGAACGGCATAAAATTGTGTTTTTTAATCACTTTATTTTTTTTCACATATACATGCGGTTAAAGGCTACTATTTAACGCTATATTAGATTCAAGCTGGCCCTTTTATCTGTAGTTAAATGTTTTCCGATTTCATAGTTTCATAGTTAGTTCCAGCATTTTATTCCGACTTCATAGTTTTTTCAACAAATTGGGAAGGATGAAGATCTTTGTTGCAAGATTGAAGCGTACCATATAATATACAGGGTGTTCGCGGTAAATGGGACCAGCGTTTTCTCGTAAACAGTAAGCATTTTAAGGAAAAATGGAAGAAATATCCAGATATTTCTCTTATTTCTGACCTTTCTACTCTCTATATACGTTTATGAATTTGTAACCAAAATTCCATACATTTCGAAAAAAAGCTAAAAATTTGAACTTAACGATTTAACTGGTTTTTGATATCTTTCGGAAGTGTAAGATTTTCAAAAATTTTGCATCATTTACATATATAATTATAAACAATATGATAACAAACTTTTCATCAGAACTCAAAAAACCTGTGCAAATAAGAAAGATTTCTGACGGGGTCAAAACGACCCGACTACCGCGTGATTGCGAATCAAATTGAGTTAAACGTTCGGACAAACGTCTGGCATTGTTGAATCGTGGGGCCTTTTGAATTCGTTCCATTGACTAAGCGCACTACTTCCAATCCCAGAGCTGTCGCGATAACTGTGACCAAGCACAAAACAGCTCCGTTCAGGTGGAGCTTGCATTTAGTGGTCCACTTCGACCGGGCTGGTTTAAATTTCATTATAACGATTATGCCTAGTAAGCTATAATCCTCCAAGAGAGGATAAGACATTTCTCAACTGTGCCTAGCAGCCGGCACTCTACCGACAGCCTCTCGTTATTTAGCCCAGGGAAATTTAGTGGACCGAGGCAGTATTACCAACTCGCTGGATTATTTAGAGCCGTACGACCGCAAGGCCCTGCAAATTCCGGCAAACGGACTGCAATGCACTGCTGGCGCCACGGAGAAGTAGAAGCTACATATTTACGCAGACACGTGAAGAATCGATATGGCCGGGTTTCAAATGAAATTTTCATAACTTAAACTGTCACAATATCGTAAACTCCGCTAAATCCCTCCTCACGCCATTACGCCATTTTCATAGAATGTACAGACTAATTCGAAATACAGTAGAGCTTCCCATATCTGAACGAATAGGGAGCCAAAAGTGATTCGGATAACAGAACAATCGATTCTCTGACATAAAATTGCATTTATTTCAGTAAAAATCAAGTGTTTATTTACTTTAAATACATTAGTATTTAATAATACCAAATCTCTCTGGCTACTAATTCACTTCACCTGCCTCGAATGCTTCGACGCGAGAAGGTACGTCCTCATCATTACCACCAGTTGTAATTTCAACTTGTGAAATACAATTTACGTTTGTGACATATTTACTAGCATCTGAAAAATCCACACACTGCATATAATCCTCAATATTAAAGAATTGACTTTTAATATCTGTGATTGTAGACTTTCCAACACCACGTATCAATTTTCTATACAATTTTGTTACCCTTTCACCGCTTTCGAGCTCCTTAAATGTTTCATATTTTGTTTCAATAACTACGTTAGAATCACAAGTTTTCGTTTCGTTGCCATTGTGACATTGTACAGAGAGTCGTCAGATCAGGGGAATTGACTTGAATTGAGGGGAAAAAGTTACCCACCAGTACCAGATTGGTCACGTGACATTGTGACGCGTGCGCAGCAGAGACGAAACGCGTCACGTGACCGGGCCGTGACGTAAGCGTGGTAAAATAGCATCGTAGAAGGGGAATAATAAGAGTTTTCACGGTTTTAAGTCTGCTATAAGCATGTAAAATATTTTTTTTTACTCGTGACCTTTGCAAGTTATGAAGGTTACCATCGTTTTTTTTTTTTATTGTATTTGCAGTCAAAATCATGTTAGGTAAAAAATTGATATTATGCATTGTTTATGAGATAATCGACATCTGAGATATCGAAGAAGTAAACTGGATTGTATGTTTGAATTTGATTTGGAATGTCAAATTGATTTGGAAAAATATACAAATAATTTTTTTATGAAACATTTATTATTGATTCATAAATTGCTCGAAACTTGTACCATCATGTTCGATACAGGAAGGCTATTGTTCAAAAAGTTGACCACAACATGCGTATTGTGTGCTGAAGCATTATCTTGTCGGAAAATGTTGTTTTAACAAACATTCATAATGCAAAAGATCGCATAAGTATTCTTGAAAAATTGTGTGCCATTTTCGTATCGATGATCATGGGATTAAGTATGCGTGTTATGTCGACTTTCCGTACCGTAATTTGGAAAACTAGACTTATTTATCAGATAATATTTTGAAATTTCTTACGTCTAACATAATGACCCTCAATACACTGAACTACTGGTTGTAATGAAAATATTTGGAAGTATTACCTAAGTACAGGTCGAAATGTTAGTCACATGTATTCAATGAATGTGTATCGTATATAAACAGTTTGTCAGACGTATTTGTATAAATATATAATTTTATTCTATCATATTTCTTTAAAAATTAATTTCAATATGAATTTCCCCCTGAATTCAGTTAAAAATTAATTTATTATAGAAATTTCATTATAATTTTATCTTATCATAGTATTTCTTTAAAAATTAGTTTCAATATGAATTTTCCCCTAAATTCAATCAAAAATTAATTTATTATAAAAATCCCATTATAATTTTATTTTATCATAATATTTCTTTAAAGAGTCAATACAAACAGTTTGTCACCAAATAAAGATGTTTTCAATTGCTGAAAAGTGTGATATGCTTGAAGTGTGGTATTTACGTGGTCGTAATAGAAATGAAGAACAATTATTGTACCAACAAAAGTATCCAGAACGAAGAATACTACACAGTCGTATGTTTAAACGAATTGACGATAATTTACGTCGGAATGGATCATTAACAAGGCAAGGGCTTATAAACAGAATGGTAGATGAAGAGAACAAATGTGCTATTAAGTTTCATTGAAAACAGACATACACCCATAAGAAGAGTAGCACTTAATTTAGGGTTAGATTAAATTATGCCTATATTAAAAAAGGCATAAATTGAAACCGTATCGTGACAATTTAGTACAATCCTTACACAAAGGAGTCGCAGATCGCAGATTAACATTCTGTCATTGGCTTCGATTAAATTATTGCAATGATATTAATTTTCTTAAAAAAAAAAACATTGTAGTCAGATGAATCTTATTTTTCAAATTGTGGTATGGAAAATCGACACAACACGCATACTTGGTCCAATGTGAACTCACATGGGACAAGAGATAGAGGTTTTCAACGTAGATTTTCAATGAACGTATGGTGTGGAATCATTGATAATAGAATGATTGGACCATCCTTTCTTTATGGTCACCTTAATGGTGACAGTTACTTGCAATTTTTGCAAACAACTTTACAAGAATATTTAAGCGATCTTCCATTATCCGTTTTTTCAAATATTATTTATCAACGAGATGGTGCTCCAGAACACAATACGCGTGCTGTGATCAATTTTTTGAATGACAGATTTCCTTAATTGTTGGATAGGTACATACTAATGGCTCTGTGCGATGGCCACCCAGAACTCCGGATTTAACACATTGTCCATTTAACACTGTCCATGCTACTGTTCCGGAAAATATAGAAGATTTATGTAACAAGAAAACTATAGCTATTGAAAGCATTACAGCAGAAATGCTGCAATCTAACAATGAGAAACATTATAAAACGTGTTGAATACTGTATCGACCATGATGGTACAAGTTTCGAGCAATTTATGAATTAATAATAAATGTTTCATAAAAAAATTATTTATACACTTTCTCAATCTCTTTGACATTCCAAATCAAATTCAAACATACAATCCAGTTTACTTCTTCGATACCTCAGATGCCGATTATCTCGTAAACAATGCATAATATCAATTTTTCACCTATTATGATTTTGACTGCAAATGACTCCTGCTTCATAAATGTGTAAAAAAAAATAGGGATATGTATTTTAAAAAAGTATGGTAACCTTCATAACTCGCAAAGGTCACGAGTAAAAAAAAATATTTTACATGCACATTATAGCAGACTTAAAACCGTACAAAATTTGTCTTATTAAACCTTCTTGTAACTTCAACCAGTTACGAAACATTTATAGACAGACATCCTGTATATAAAATTACACACCAGAATAAAGAAATTTTACAAATAAATTTGACCAGTATTACTAATTAAAGCGAAATTTTGACGGGTAATTATAATTACAGCTCTACAAGGTAAACAAACAAAATATATACTTCTATCATAATAACCTACGATGGACCGAGTCATCTCATGGACTCTGCATTGTAATCACTTGACCAACAACGAGTCTGAATTTCACATTGTGTTCATACGATTTTTATTAATTAGTTCGAGAAGCACCGATATACCGTACCATCCACCACATTTTTTATTCATTAATCATTCATGATACTAATCCAAGTAACTGTACATAATAACGTCTACGGAATCTGTTATAATATCGACAGGTGATGATTAACCAATGAATCAAGCACGTCATGCGGTTTTATTATACGTGTGTGAATATCCCCTGCATTTCTGGTATTTTATAGTTAATCTAACTAAAATACACACATATTTACACACAATAATAACGGTTCATTCATCACAATTCCGTTGCTTGTAACTCTTAGTGAATTTCAAGATTTTTAAGACGATGGGTGCAAGTGGCTTTTCCAAAAATACATCTAATAGTTTACGAATTCATTTCCGACATGACCCTTTCGAAAGTCGTTTAGATGTCTTGTTAGCAAAAAGTAGGGCTACAAATTGAAAAAATTTATAGATTATCTAAAAACAAAAGTGAACACCGTACCATTCTGACTACGTCATAAAGCCTCGTAGTTCGATGAATATATTTTTATTACACATGACAACAATAAACTATAATATACCCAGCTAAAGTTACATATTAGCATGGTGCAGACCACTTGTAAGCTGAAGCTTAGGTGCATCCGTATACAGGATGTCCCAAAAATGTTGTACCTCCCTGAACGGCCATTCCTCTTGAGAATGAAAAACACGGTCCAATCAGAGCTCGGCAATTGCGGACGAATACCGGCTCAGCCAATACCAACGTCACGCTCAGCGAGACCTGTCGTCAAGCCGGAATCCGTCCGCTGAAGCAGCGCTCTGATTGGTCCTTGTTTCTGGCTAATAACTCATTAACAAATCCGCGAAGAATACTTTTTCAAAGGAAAAAGATACTTCAAATTACCTCAAGAATCGCCCCTCTCAAAGAAGTACAACATTTTTGGGACACCCTGTATTACGGATAAATATTCGTAAATTAATACGGTCTACCAATCAGTAAAGTTTTCCATTGGCGTTTATTAAACTTAACGGCACTAATTGTAAATACAGTGACAATACGGTAGAACCTCGATTATACATACTAATCAGTGGAATAAGTTCGAATAATAGAACAATTACGTAGTTACTGTACTAGATTAAATATTTACTGATTTGTACTATAAATGGTGTTACACAGGGTGTCCCATTTTAATTAATAAATGCGATTACGTCGAGAACATTTTCTGTTTCGAAGGGGACGTAATCCAGTGTCGCTATCTTGTTTGTAAGTGTACGCATCAAAGACAGATGAAGGTCAGCACTTATTATTCGATGCATCTCAGTATTCTGAATAAAAATGTATTAACCTATTTATATCGAAAAACTATTACTTTGCGAAATATTTTAATTTTAATATTGCGAATCCCTATTATTAGTACATTAAGTGTACACTCGTATTCATTGATACGTGGTATTTTTATTCATCGTATATTACAGTTTTCGGTGATCATGTTTTTAGGTTCAAGGAGTATTTTCAAGTATAAACTGCTATAGTTCCTGTTCAACTAGTGGAAAGACGTTCTGTTCTATTGCTCGTGTGTCAAGCTACGAAGAGGTAGAGAAACGATTGAATATAAGAATTAAGTACACAGAGTGGGTAAAAATGCTATCATTATCAATGTTTGTAAACATTCGCAAGGACAGAGATAACCGGCAATAGAATACAGGATAAGTAAATCGCATTGCATAGTTGAGCAAACTTCAAATTCGATTTTCTCGAAAACGAAGCCATGGATAAAAACATTGTATACCATATTTTTTCCTTATTTTTTTACGTAGAATAACCCCATGGCCGCCTGTATTGCGATTTTTCACCCACCCTATATATGAATATACTCGAAACGTAGTGAGAAAATGTTCATTCAAATACAGCACAAATGTTAAAAAGAAAAGAGTTAAGTATGCCTTCCAGTTCAATTCGTAAAACCATCCTGTACTGATATACTGTACTGATACTGAGTTCAATGGTAGCGTCGTATTTGTCGTCGAAATGGTGTATTAAGGATGAAGTTTCTATGGAGCCGACAATGTGAAACGGAATAACTCGAGGGAAATCGGTCTCGTTCACCTGGCATTCGCCAGTATCCGTGAAAACGCAGTCTTTTCATTGCTTCTTTGTGCAGATCCGGCAATTGTCGAGCTCGATACTTTCTGTTTCGACGCTGAAATTTATACTCATTCGTACCTACGCTCTGCAGACGTCTTGCGCTTTGAACGAAATATTAGTCGCGTATGCAAATTACAAGCGGAGCAAAATATTGCGACTACTCTAATTTTTTATTTTCTTTCTGTGATACTTTTACCATCGTATTCGTCTCGTTTTTCAAATTGAAATGACACCAAACACAGTACAGTTACGATCATAATTACTTGTGTAACGAGGAAAGATATAAATTCATGTACCTCTACCGTAAATGCGAAAACCGAAACTTGAAACGTTTTTTGCAGAAGTAATTATGATCATAATTACGAAGACTGCGGGTGTTTATGCAATTTGCAATTTTTGTAGACAAATTGTAAGAAAGTAGAATCAAATAAAATGTTATTTTCAGTGGTAGCAGCCTTTGTAGATCTGAAATAAATAAAAATTCTACTAAATTCTGTCGAATTTTATATTCTACCATTTTTTGAAAATTTTCAGAAGCCATAAATTCATAAAGATCCACAGTCTAGTAACTATATCGTATTTGTAAAAGTTTCATTGGCGAAAAACCAAAAGTAAGGAATTTTGATTTTTGAATTTGAAAGGCTGAACTCGCACGAGTCTTTTAATGTTTGCCGATCGCCTCGAACCTCAGTCCCTTTTTCATTTCAATCGCCATCCTTCTCTGCATTTCGGCACGCTACAAAGAATGTAGATACACATCTTTGTCATATTTTAATCTCTTCTTGAACTTATTTTGCATTATTAAAATTGGAAGTGTTTAAATCAAAAAACAATTAAAAACAGCATAGATCAAAAAGATCAAAAAGATCAAAAAGATTATTAGAGGTTATAAGAAATAAAGATGGCTGCACATGCTGTTAATGAACAATAAAAATGAAGTATTTGAATTCAGTTTCTAGAAAAAACATTATATGGTCTATAGTTTTGTCGCGGCTAAGAATAGGTGTCTCTACCTTTATTAGTTTTATTGTTATAACTTTTAGAGTTATAAGTTACAGTTTACCGAAAAGAATTCTCGTGAAGAAAACAGTAGCACTGTATACATATATGGGAGGACCAAATTCTTTTTCATAGCACAGGTTTGTATGGTTTTGTATAGTGTCCCATGGTATCGCCACGGAGCGTATAATCCCTTTATTTTCACCTTACTATATCGAAGTAGACAGAAATGGAATTTACGATTTAATTAGCAGTATTCAATCACGAGCATTGCTCCACCCATTGAATCGTCACGAAGGAATTGTTAATGGAGAACAAAGGATAAAGTAATTAGGTATGTCGTAGTGTACGACAACATTGCATTTTGTTTACAGGAAGTATTCTGCCCACGAAGAATATCAAGTGTTACATGATTTAAAAACAGAAAGAACAATAGGCGGTTGAAACATTTGTCGTATCAGTTATGTTTAAATATAATTCAATTTCAAAATTGAATAACTAGTCAATGATTGCAGCGGTGTAATGATCCATTATCAGGTATGCCATGTACACTGGTAAGGCAAACGGTCAAATTATAGTAAAATACTGTTTTACTATTTTTATTCAGTTAATTGCATTTAGAGAAATAATTTAATACTACAACACCAAATATCTTAATTTATTGCTATTAAAATTGTAAAGATACATTTATGTAATTCAATAAATTTATTATTTTGTACATACATATATTATGATAGAAATCGCTATAAATAAGTACACACTTGCTATTTTTATCAAGAAATGTGAAATAGTCACTTCTAGTGTTCCGTAGATTAACTGCTAAAAGGATCCGTCAGTTGAAACGCTCAAAACTATGGGACCTCGGTCATTGTTTAATAAAAGGGAGTACAAACAATCCTAAATTTTGTTTGGCTTTTGTTGATTAAAATTCTGACTCTGTTACATTTAGTTCACTAGTTACAGTATTTTATTCCTGACATAGTTTTATACCAATGGAAAATTCTAACAAAAAGATATATATTTAATATGATATGTCCATGTCATAATAAGTAAATGATGATGTTCTGACAAAATGGTTTCATTCGTTCACAATTTTGCTCCCTGCTGTATCGTTTAAAAATGTATCTAATAATCTGATCTCGTTTAATAAATTTTGATATAGCCGGTAAAAAGTTCCAACACCATCAATAGTGGTTGAAAATTTCTTATCTGCTGTGTGTATCCCTATATTTTTGAAACTATGTTTGTGTAATTAATGCTCTCTCGCAGCAGTGTATAGGATCCCATTATCCTATCGGTAGATCACGCATGATCACACATGAATAAATGTGTCATGCGATTTCTATGTGAGTGGAGTTTATGGTAGGTAAAATGGCGACATAAACGCGCGCAGCGATTTTAAATGGTGGCTGTCAGGAATTTCACCAGTATCATACCGGTAAGTTCTAACACCCTCGCTGTCCGTGCCACTCGCGGGATTTATACGGTTACTCACAAAATTCACCGTGACATGCTATAAAAGCCTTATTTGTTCGATTAACAAAAAACAAACAATTTTCACACAATTAAAACGTTTGTATATACAATTTGACATCTTAAAAAATAAGTAGTCCATAATTAAAAAAGAACTCAAGAACAATTTTATATCATTTTATGAAGAAAAATAAAGGGATGCAGTAGATTTTATTGTTACAAAATTGAGTGTACACGTTACATGTTAGCAACAATTAATAATTCTAATTTTAACGGCATCTAACCTTTTGGGCATAGAGTTCGCTAAATTGTTTGCTATGGAACTTGAGATATTCTTCCATACTTTTTAAAATTTAGTCTTTGCCTATTTTATTTGTTATTTGGTAATTTCTCCAGTTTCTTTTCAACTCCTGGCATCTCCTGGCTCAATCGGATTTAAATCCGTGGACTGTGGCAAGTTATTTAACAATTTTGGCAGATCGTACAACAGCCATTCTTTTACAACATACATGGGTCGTTGTCGTGCTGAAAATAATATAAGACAGGCATTTGAATATTTTCAGCCGATTGCTTCAAATTGTTTTGTTAAGATACTGAGGTAACTCATCTTGTCCATAGTTGTATCTATACATTTCATATTTCCAACTCCATTGACTGCTATACAGACTCATAACATTAATGACCCTGTAATTCTATCATTCGAATTAAATAAATTACTTCGTGAGAAAATATTGCTTTATTCCAGAAACTTGGATCACAATTTATAATACTTGTTTGCGTGTTCCAAACGTTCCAACCTGTTGACGTTAGAAATGTAAGATCTTTTACGAGCTACTCTTCCATAGTTGTTATTTCGCAAAATTTTGCACACTACTGTCGAAATCGACTTCTTAATTCTTTGTGCAACATCTATCGTTAATTTAAAGACATCAATATTGCAAGTTTCATGAATTTCACAAACCAAATATAGGTCCGAGAACGTTAACTCCGAGACAGTGTCGCCAGATAAGGGAAAAAGAATTAAGGGGAAAAATTTACCCTCTCAATGCCAGTACCGGAGTATGCACGACAGAGACGAAACGCGTGGAAACTTGGTGAACAACGCGGTAGAAAGGGAAATTAGAGTGGGGGTAACAAGTCTTGATCTGGCGACAGTGCTACGAGAGTCGATGATGTAGAATCGGCTACCCTCACTATCGCACTCCGGCCGCCCCACAGTGGTCCAAAAGCGCCAAAACGTGGTCAAAATAGGAAGGAGTACTTCAATTTAGTTCAAAATTGATACTCATAGGTTTCTCGGGGCGCTGATTATAAATCTGATATCAAAATTACAAAAAACAAAATAGCGGATTCAATATGGCGGATGCGTAACCAAAAATATTATTAGACCTTCTTGAAAATTAGTATTCTCATATTTTTCGGGCCGGCGAATATGAATCTGATGTCAAAATTACAAAAAACAAAATGGCGGATTCAATATGGCGGATGCGTAACCAAAAAAATGATTAGACTTTCTTGAAAATTAGTATTCTCATATTTTTCGGGCCGGCGAATATGAATCTGATGTCAAAATTACAAAAAACAAAAATTAAATTTTTTAAACAATAAAAAAATTATTGTTGAAGAAAAAATTGTTGTATCAGAAAATTCTATAAGTGGAACCATACAATGCTTATTTAACTTTTATTATAACTTCTAAATTTCTCGAGAAAACATGCTTGTAACTAGTACCATGACTACCTCTGTGTCACAAAAATGGATCGCATTACGAAAGGGGCAGTTTTGGACAGCGATAGTGGGGGTAGCGGATTCTATGTCATCGACTATCAGAGCACTAAATGCCTGGGCATACAGTGACACACGAAAGTATTTGAACACTTACCATGAAACACATTATTTATTATAATAAGTATTTTATACAATACTTACAGAAATATTATTAACGTTGTAAATATCTATGACTCTCTAGATTATACAAGTCAAGTTTCAAGTGAATCGAAATATGTATACAATAATTATGAATTATTTCTTACAAACATAAACTTTGCTGATGCCACAAAAGTATTATAGAGTAAAGTTCATTCAGATTTTTTGGTTTATAATATGCCACACTTTTCTTTACTATACTCCATAAGTTTTCAATTGGATTTAAGTCTGGTGACTGCGAAGGCCACGGTAGTACGTTAATATTTTCTTCACGAAAAAAATTTTTCACAGCTCGGGCTGTGTGTTTTGGATCATTATCCTGTTGGAATATGAAACTATGAGTCATATTATTGTGTGCATATGGTAACATGGTATTCTTCAACACGTCTATATACTGGAAACGGTCCATAATTCCATCTATACGACGTATTGGTCTAGGGCCATTGCGAGAGAAAGACGCCCACACCATAACGCTGCCACCCCCGTGTTTAATTGTGGGTAAAACGCATTGTGGTTTCAAATCTTCACCAATTCGGCGTCCTACATATTGTAACCCATCAGAAGCAACACGATTAAATTTTGATTCGTCTGAAAATAGTATTTTTGCCAATCTTGACTCGTCCAATGTTCGTGAGCTTTAGCAAACGCATGTCGCATTTTACGATTTTTGGAACTGAGCATTGGTTTCTTCCGGGGTCTTCGTCCTCTTAAATGGAAGTTTTCAACTGCAATATCACTTGCAGAACGAAAGCGGTCCTTTTCGCATAAGCGGTGAATCCGACGATCCAGTTTCGCAGTTGTTTTTCGAGGTCTTGCGCTTCTTGATCGATCAGAATATTGACCAGTCTTTAAAAATGTGTACCACGCTTGCTTACAAGCCGTTTCTGATTTATTTACAAGGCTTGCTATTTTGGAAAATGTCATTTTTCTTTTCGTAGTCTTACAATTTGCTCTCTTTCGTTTGATAGCAAACTCCGAGTTTCTTATTCCCATACTTTTCTTCCCTGTATATAAACTTCAACCAACGAAAGGTATGCCAGACTCCGATTTCAAAATTTATATAGCAAATTATAGAAAGAACGTAATAGATGTTGCTTGTTAGACAGATCGTCTTAAACTAATGTCCGCTGCGCACAAACGTTCAGTGGAAACAAACGACTGAAACTTCTACATTGTTTACATTTGACGATCACAACATTGAGATGAAGGAGGTGAAACATATACCTGTCTTACTTTGAAATATCAAACAGAATAGAAAGACAGTTCTTGTATATTACGTGTATAATCGAAATTACAAATCATCGTCTTAAATTTATGTCCGCTACTGTACCTATTTATAATGTTAATAATATTTCTGTAAGTATTGTATAATATACTTATTATAATAAATAAAGTATTTCATGGTAAGTGTTCAAATACATTCGTGAGTCACTGTATATTATATTCGTATATACTCGTGTACTAACTAATACACTGATACTTTGACTTCACAGCTATTTACAAAGTAGAATTTTAGTTCCATAAGAAGCCTTACATGTGTCAAAATCAGAATCTCTACTTTTAACGAACGTTTCCAAGTTGACAGTTCAGAATCCTGAATATAGAGGGTGTCGCACTTAAATTGAATGTGTATGCCTTGTATGTCTATGCGCAACAGTAACCATCAGCATCGCTAGCACCACCACGAGTTGACTGATCAAAGTATTTTTGAAAATTTGGCTCGGTTCGCTTATTCAGAGCGGCAGTCTGCCGATACCAGCCAGGATTCCCAACTATACTAACTCGAATTTCGAGGTGCGGCGAGAGTACGAGAGGAAATGGAAGGATGCGATCGCGGAGCAAGGAGCTCTCTGTATATAGGAAGCGGAGGATCAGAAACGTGACATATCGAAGTCACGTGCGGCGCATTCATAGCTCGTAGCTTTTCATTTATCCAGTATAATGGAGCAATAGCGAGCTGCCGGCTGACACGTGCCAATACTTAAGATGCGTAACTCCGGGGGAAACAAAAGCCGATGCGCCACCGAACCAATCTGTCACGAAGTAATCATTATCAACCAGTGAATCTACGCTTCGGGCTACGGGCTTCGGGTCGCGTGCTCAGCTCGTATCAGTACGGTCGTCGGTTGATTGAAAATTAATTGATTAATTCGTTACTGTTCAATCTCAATTAAATGGTGAGCGTTTCGACGAATAATTAATTACTTTTTAAAACGCTTCGGCCCGTTCGTGTGTCGGAAACTATTTGATCTTTCAATTCTCGCTTAACCACGGACTATTATATTTTATTTAATGATTTTCATTGCTAATTAGGTAGTCCAATCTTCTAACAAAATGCGACGTCGAAGTACCGAAACATTTTTAGTTGGAACACCATTTTTGTTCGAAGTGAACCTATAACCTATGACCTGTAACGTAGTAGGTACCTTCAATCGATCTAGCAACAAAAAAGTATAGTGTCGTTTGAAAACTCAAGGTCACCCTGATACCTCAGAAAATATGAGGTCTTAAAAAATCGAACTGTGTTTTTCTAATGAGCCCTCTCGGATACAATAAGTTTCATTTCAAACACTTTTTGATAAAGTCAATAAATAATGAATTATAATGAACTGTTATAACGAACGAATTATAAACTATAAGAACATAGATAGAATTTTTATACATGGTAATATGTATAAACTTATATATAGATGTTAGTTTCTTTTTTAGGAACTTTTAAAATTGAAAAGCATGTACACTACAAACAAGCCTTAAATGAATATTTATTTTTGTATGTGTTTCGATTGTGAAAATTGAATGGGCATTGTCGATACACCGGCTGATGCATAGACGTGTAGTTTGACAGTTTATTCAACATAGAATGGAAAATATTTTTAATTTTCTATTTCGATTATTCTATAATCAAGGAAGGATTTAGCTATCTACGGTCGCGAGCGGTTGCGGGAAAACTAAATAAAGTAAGGTTCTGGAAACTGAAACTCTGGAAAACAGGATAAATGGAGTCCTTTACGTGAACACGTGTACTCGTATATTACTTCGGAGGTAGCTGGTAATGGCAAATTTTGAGTTAGCGAAACGTCAGTTTCCAGAACGTCTCCATCAATTTCTGTCGGTATAGTTACGCGGAGTTCACTGAAACTACAAGTAGCGAGATTATGTACGACGCCTGTTCAGCCGGGGTGACTGAGAAATTATAATGCAATTTTGGGCTAATGGAGTTAAAATAACGTTACAAGTTGCTGTCTGGAGTTCGAATCGATTTATTAACTTATTACCACCGAATTCGGAATTTTGAAATTTAGATCCGTCAATTTAATCAACAGCTGAAACTCGTGACAGAAAACATGGAATTTCGAATAAAAGTATTGGATGCGTAGAAATTATAAATGTTTATCAATCTAGTTTCCGGAAAACCTGTAGAAAACCTATTTTGCAATTAATTCCTTCCACAATTAATTTTTATGCATATTTTAAACTGTATTAGTTTGTTTTGGGATTTCTGTATCCTTTCGTAGATCTGAAATCTATTTAATCTAATAGTTCGTTTTGAGGTACCCTATACTGTGTGTCATCTTAATAATTTCTATTATCGAATTCCTGTAAACCAGAACAAATTACTTATACAAAGTTAATGTGGCGAGTTAGTGCGTTACACGTCCAATAATAATAAGTTTAATATAAATTATATTTTTAGTTATATAAGGAAGCTGCTTGAAATGTAGATTTTTTATACATATGCGACCAAAGAAATAAATTTATTCAATAATTTTCGATCTTCATAATTTTCAAGAAAATATTAAATGTAAATCTGAGCTTCTAAAAAGTTCTCGTATTAAAACGGCTATAATTAATGATACAGTTTTTATAGCACCGATATTCTCCTCGTTTGTACGAAACGAATATTCCAATAAGAGCGATACGCCAAGTGTAGGTGCCACGTCCGATTAGATTTTTTCCTTTCAGTACGAGTAGAATCTACAAACTGTATAATCTCGTGAAATGCGATTAAACTTAATATTCTGTCTTTGTTAAGGAATATTTTCCAGCTGATTACATTTCGATTGTACCCGATATATTCTTGAACTCCATTCTTCTGTTTTTTTTTTTTATTTTACTTATTTCGTTCGTTCTGATTTCTCGTATTGAAAGAGTCTGGGATGGTACGGGAGGCTCAAAGAAAATGCAGAGAATGGTGTGCCTACGATATCGCTTTACAGACGAATGAACGCGAATTTCTAGTTCACGAAACATCGCCGTCGAGAAATATATATCTCTGGCAATTTCTGCCTCCTCCGCCTTAGACCGAGTTTATGTCAGAGGCACAAGTAGAGCGGTGTACAGTTAACCCCTAACAGAACCTTGTAAAATTTTCATGTAAATCTAATTGTAACACGATGTACTTGCTAAATCGCACCGACTCCCAGGGAGAGTAGCACTTTCACTCGCCGCTTAACGCAAATATTTTGTTTCGTTGCAAACTTTATTGCGCGGCGACACAACTCGCGAGAACTTTTCGACCACTCTAAACTCCTTCTTATTTTAATGAGTTAAACCAGAAAAGTTCTTTTCAGTCACTTCGACGCGTGACAATCTACAACACTTTCGTGAAATTGTGGATACCCAATGTAGTAAAATAAATCTTCAAAGCGGAAGATTATCAAGAACACATGCTCACTTGTAGATTCCTAGCAGAATACATTGACCAGAATCTAGCATAATAAGAACTGTTAAAAGGATGTATGTAGATTGAACCCAAAAATTTACATTTTACAAATACGAATATCGAGAAAATATACGTACATTAACCTATCTACACTATAATAGTTTTCACAAATAACAGAATTTCTAGCTCAACGTTCAAGACTGTTTTCACGTCTTCAATATGCACGATTACCAATAAAAGAGACGAATCATTTTTCGACTGCTCTATCACTAAGCAAACAAAATTTTAGCGATTAACATTTTGCTATAATCCCTCGCAACAAATTTTCTTTAATGTCGATACTTTTCTGTAAGCAAAAATTTGGTCAACACAAATTGTACTCCTTCGGACTTTATATTTTTTCGAAATTATGTTTATTTGAATTTTATAAATTTTGTTTACACGAACAAATTGATGAAGTAAAATAAAACATTTTGTTTAGTACATTACTCCTGACTCCTTAAATAGTTGTGATATTAATAATACTAATTTAACAAGCATAGTAGAGAAACTATCGTAGCAATCGATTATTGTTAATTTCAAAATTTTCTTTTGTATTGTAAATGACTAAACTATTTTTGCATTTCTTTAGAGCAAAAGGACAAATTGCGGCTTTCTACATTAGATGTATATAGACTAGGGCAAATTTTATTTGAAATAATTTATTTCGCACCGTTATTTGAAAATAAAATTGATAATAATGATATAAACACTATTATATAGTATACCTTATTTTCCCGAATATACAAATGTTTAATATAACATAATATACCTATAAAAAGGTAAAGAGACATCGAAAAAATTGATTTTGATTTTTTTTAACGACCATGCAATTAATAGAAATTTCTGAAAAAAATTAAGAACAATGCTTTCAACAATATCTCATTACTGAATTTTGCCATATCGAATAGCGTGACCAAAAATCCATTTGGTTTGGGGGCACTTTTGACCACCTTATCCGGCTATACTCTTTCGCAGTACACCTTTCAATCAAGGTTAATAAAACGGCTCCAAAAAATCGTAGATGACGTTTTTTTACATCGTTGCAAAGGGGAAGCTTCAATCTCCAATCTACCGTTCATTTATTCACCAACAAATTTTTGTAATGTTTTCAGGAAAAAAAACATCTCTTCACTTTTCACAAAACTGTCTTCGATAAAACAGAATGAAAATGCATCAAAGTAAAAGTCTCAAGCTTCAAAATGAGACCGGGTTTATGGTTGCGTTGTTCGTTCGGGGATGTTCGAATACATTTTGGATCCACTGTAAATCGCACGATTAAAAAAGAAAAAAGAACCCGTTGTCGCCGTATCAATAGCAACGATGCGGAGAGAACAATGAGCTCTTTCCAGTGTAGTGAACGGTTTCCACAATTGTATCGCGGTATTTCGAGAATCTGAACTCTCACACGAGTTTGAATAGAAGCGAAATCTTGTGCGTTGCGCAATTGAGGTGCAGAGTCGCAGCAGTACAGCTGCCACGCCGCGCCGCTTCTCTGGTTAAAAATTGAGAGTTGAAGTTAATGAGGAAAGTTGTGAACCTCGTCACCGACGATTCAAGACGCTCCTCCGCTGCTAAATAACGCAACACTGCCACTGAACAGCCTCCACAATTTCGATGAAATGTTCTGTCGTTATCCAAAACACCTTCGTAAAGTAGCAGTCTGAATTAGAAAAAATATTTCTGTACGAATACAGTCTTTAAGAAAAGATGTCCACCGAGAGTCGGCCCGGCCCGGCCCGTGTGAAAAGAATCGTTATAGCTACTACGGCTGCAGCACGTCCTTATTCTAGCTGAAGAAACATCGAATATTTAATACTGTATGCTCCTTTGCACAGACTGGCGCGCGCGCGCACGCGCTCGCAAATGTACCTACACGAAGCCAGAAAAGTTTTTACTTTGGAATCTTGTTATACGGATAGATATGCTTCTATAGTTTGTTCTAACGGCCTCGTAAAAAAATGTGTTCCACACCGCGCGTAACAACACGCTGTATTTGCATTCGATCCTTTTATGGCGCCTGCAACCCGCACCCTATCAAGGATATTTAAACGTCAACCACGACTTGTTTGGCCGAGTCGAGCTCGCAACGCGGGATCCTAAAGACGAAGGTGCTCGTGTGAATATTGCAACTGCAGGTGCTGGGACGCGAAGATATATATATACAATATGTGTATGTATGTACATCCGCGAATTAAGCGTGTGCGTTCACGTAGCGGTGAACATGAGCCCGGTGGCTGTGAGTACGGTCTGTAGTCTGTGGCGCATGCACGCATACGTAGAAGCCATATCTCGTCTTTCCATGCTCGGTACAGACAATACACCAGAGCGTGTGGGCAACGTCAGGTTAAACCGTTACCTCGATCCCCTGCTTCTACCTATCGTAGACGGACTATTTGTCTTCTCGTTTCCGTTTCTACTTGTTTTTTTTTTGCGATCGATCCTCCCACACCATCATCAACCACTTTAAAATATTTAAATCTAATTTATAGTGCAACTCAATCTACCAGGGACGCATGTCTTCGTGCTAATTGATTCACTAAAGTAAACATTAACTTTAGGATTATTTAGTCCACACTCCACCACAATAGATATTGTACTACTACACTTGTTGAATACGATTGTTGAACGTATCATTCAGACGTATACTAAACCTCGAAAATAATATTGTACGCATACGCCCCGCGACAAAACCATAAGACATGAAAGGAAATGTATAAGAAGTGTATTCTATTGATAATATTACGCTATTTAACTAACCAATTACGTCGTTCATTAACCCTTAGCACTCGAATGGCGACTATAAGGCGCCACTAAAAATTGCTGTATCATTATTCCAAATATTTTTTACATTATTAAATTTATATGTATTTAATAAATTACTAAACGTTTCAGTACCGTACGAGTAAATTGCATTTTCGTATGTATAGCATGAAAAAATATATATAAAAGGGAAATATTCTAGGTCGGAAGAAATGTTTCGTTTTGGAGTTAAAATGGCTTCGAATGCAAAGGGTTAACTATATAATACTTAAAATTTATCGCTCACTATTCGTCATGCTTGTTTAATAGACTGTTTCGTAGTTTTGTCGCGGCGATAAGAGCGTACTTACACTTGTTATTGAAATTCTTGGAACCGTAGCATTAAGTAAGGCCTAGAACTTGTATAGAGTGTTAATACACGATGTAAACAATACCATTGAGAATGAAGGCAAAGAAAAATTCTTACTAGAATACATTTTTCACTCATGTTCTTATACATAAGAACATCTATACGTATCATGTATATCTATATGTTACATATATGTCTTATAGTTTTGTCGCGGGTTGCGTTAGACAAACATGGTATAAGAGTTAATGATATTTTAGAAAAACATTAATAAAATTTTTCCACCTTGATTTCACCTTGTATAAAATAATAAACTTTATACAGTCTTTACTCGATATATGTCATTAATATGTAGCCGATAAAAGTCCCAGAACTATCCCCAATACCGCGGAGTATACCCCGTGAGGGGTCAAGAAGCTTCGCTGTCCTTTTCTACGTTCGACAGTGTGTCAAAGAATAGTATCTTCTAGCCGATATACAGGATATTCACGCTATTACTAGCCAGTATTTTTCTTGTACATATTAAATATTAGAAAAAAATGAAAGAGGAAAAAGTAGTATTGTTTTTTATACGCAACACAATGGCATATGTAATTTCTTTGTGTTTATACTATTTTGTTAGATATGAAAGTGACCTTCAATTTTTTAAATGGAATGCTGTATATTTTGTATATCACGTGAAAGCGTATGTCTAGACGAATTCATCCGTATACTGCACAATGAACTTCAAGGTCATGCAAGGTCAGAAATGGAAGAAATATTTTTAATATTGACCTTGAACGACCTCAAACGACATTGAGTCGTAGATCACTGTACGCGTTCTAAAACGCCCTATTATAGATCACTATCTATACACTATAGAAAAATACATCATTCCATTAAAAAAAAAAAACAAAGTTGACCTTCGTATGTACTTTACGCGTATACATAAAAAAACTATTAACACGAAATTATGCCACCCTCGAAACCAAGCAAGTTTCGTGTAACACATTTTTTTCTACCATCAATAGCAACCGAATTATTCAGATGGCCAGTTTTACGTGCCTTACCCTGCACATGAGAGGGACAAATTCTTTTTCATAATACAGGTATGTACGGTTTAGTATATCTTATAATATTGACGTGGAGTGTATTGAATTCTTTCATTCATCGAGAATGCTACGACTCTTCTTCTTTATTCATACTAATCATTCAAACGAGATGAAAAATTTTGATACGCCGGGAAACGATTCCTATCGAATAGGATTCCTAGCGAAGCGTAGACGTCGGTGTTTTAGCGAAGAGCATAATGGATGCGATGTGAAACCAGCGAAACAGATGTACAAGTATCCGCCGAGTGATTTATCGCTTAGCGAAAAGGAAAAAGAACTTTGCCACCCCTAGAATTTTTCAAAACGAAAATATGTACATATGTAATATTCTGCTTAATGTTCTCGGTAAAAAAGATTTTAGTAACATGTCTGTCTTCTTGGCATCATTTTTCTCTGCACTTCTTGGCATCTGGAACTACTAATCTACTACCTGTGACAGTTGCCAAACTGTATACTATTACATTTGTCTCCGTTCGAAACGTAGAATACCTGCGTCAATTTTTTATGTCGTTAGTGGAAACTTAATTAACCAAAATCGGTCTTCCTACGTGCTCATGCTCGCCCGTGCGTCTGTTATATGAATATACCGGCGATAAATCAATTGAATTATGTAATTCTTAAATTCTGATATACTTAAATTATATATAAATTGTAGTTAACACGTTCACGGACAGTAAAAATTTCAGTGAGCTGCAAAAATAGACAGGCAATTTTTCTTGAAACTAGATGTACTATCCGAAATCTGATTAGACATAAACAATAATAATAAGTTAACTGTCATTAGTAATGACAGTTGGTCATTACTTTGAAATGTATATTAATTACAAAAATTTAAGGTTATATAAAATTAAATGAATAAAAATTGGTTTTAAAATTTGAATGCTATAGCATTCATGTCATTTTGCATCACTATGAAAATGAATGCTATAGCATTCACGTCCGCGAACGTGTTAAATAGTCTTTCCAGCAAACTGTCATTTTTTTTAACATCTAAACTCAGAGTTGCTCAATATGCCTAGTGCGGGCAAAGCTACGGGCAAGTGACTTAGCCCCCCCCCCCACCCAGGAGTGGGGTAGATCATAGCACAGCCGTAGCTAGCCACGTACTGTGCGTGACTCACAAGAAGTCCCGTGAAAGGAATGCGGAGCTGATTGGTCAGAGTAGAAGGGGCACGCCCCACTTCACACGCATTTTCGGCTCTAACGAAATGTTGGTTAAAGTGATCACACATACATACTGTGTAGCGTGTCATCACACATTTACATCTTTGACATCTCAAAGCCTAAACATTGGGACTACGGGAGCATCAATGGTGGAGATAGGCGGAGCAAACGAGGATTTCTTTTGCCCTTGTGCCGTCCCGCCAAACTTTTTGTGAAGCACGGACAGTAGCTGTGACAAAGCGTGCGACAAATACGTACAGCGTTGCCCGTAGGGGCGTGGCTTCGTGCCCGCCGTTCTGTGTAGGCAGTGTCGCCAGACCAAGACTTGTTCCCCCACTCTAATTTTCCTTCCTACCGCGCGGTCACGTGACGTGATCCGTCTCTGTCGTGCATATTGCGGTACTAACAGAGAGAGGGTAACTTCTTCCTCTTGATTCGTGCTCCCGAATATGTTGTGAATCGAAGACTACAATCATCCTGAAACTCAAGAATTTGTTAAAGGAATTGCTACGAGTCGATCATCAGAACATTGGTTATACATTTATTCTTATCAATCTGATATTAACTTGTTCGGTGCCACATCAATGCCCATAGAAAAACAAAACCGAACAAAATGGAACGAAACAAAATGCCAAACAAAATCGAACTTGTTTAATGATACAAGAATAGGCGTAGTTTATCATAACAATCATTTTTGTAACATTCTCACACCTCGTAGATGTTAATAAAATTTGACTGACTTAGTAGATTGTAGTAAAAATTGATTTTGAAGTTTGTTAAAAAAAATGAGTTGATCATAATACTCGATCATAATAATAATTAGAAAATGTCGGTATTTCTACGTCTACAGTGTTTCTAACGAAAACAAATTAATTAGAGAAGGATTAAAAGAGGACATTAAT